>JACEVL010000894.1:627500-630000 GCA_020284085.1 Aporrectodea caliginosa
CTGCATGTAATTCATTGTAGATTATCATAATGCAGATTCCCGTGGACAAAGTAACGCTTCACTCTCAATGCATGCCTTGTCATTTAATTGATCACAAGTGCATTATTTCATAAAGTCTTTATTTTAAACAAGACTAGTGAGCAACTGAATTTAAAATTCACATTGAAGTACATGTGAAAATAAAGCACATCACCTGAATCAGCACATTTTAAACATCACAACCTCTAGTAATATTAACTATAAAACTGGCTGACCTTTCTAGAAAGAAAACAATACAAAGTTCATGCCATTGAACAATTTAGCATGATTCATTCATTCATTCCGAGCATTTATATAGCGCCCCTTCAAGGAATACTCTGATACAGTGAGACAGCAAACAACCGATATAGCCTAATAGGAATCTGATACAGTGAGACAGCAAACAACTGATATAGCCTAATAGGAATCTGATACAGTGAGACAGCAAACAACTGATATAGCCTAATAGGAATCTGATACAGTGAGACAGCAAACAACTGATATAGCCTAATAGGAATCTGATACAGTGAGACAGCAAACAACTGATATAGCCTAATAGGAATCTGATACAGTGAGACAGCAAACAACTGATATAGCCTAATAGGAATCTGATACAGTGAGACAGCAAACAACTGATATAGCCTAATAGGAATCTGATACAGTGAGACAGCAAACAACTGATATAGCCTAATAGGAATCTGATACAGTGAGACAGCAAACAACTGATATAGCCTAATAGGAATCTGATACAGTGAGACAGCAAACAACTGATATAGCCTAATAGGAATCTGATACAGTGAGACAGCAAACAACTGATATAGCCTAATAGGAATCTGATACAGTGAGACAGCAAACAACTGATATAGCCTAATAGGAATCTGATACAGTGAGACAGCAAACAACTGATATAGCCTAATAGGAATCTGATACAGTGAGACAGCAAACAACTGATATAGCCTAATAGGAATCTGATACAGTGAGACAGCAAACAACTGATATAGCCTAATAGGAATCTGATACAGTGAGACAGCAAACAACTGATATAGCCTAATAGGAATCTGATACAGTGAGACAGCAAACAACTGATATAGCCTAATAGGAATCTGATACAGTGAGACAGCAAACAACTGATATAGCCTAATAGGAATCTGATACAGTGAGACAGCAAACAACTGATATAGCCTAATAGGAATCTGATACAGTGAGACAGCAAACAACTGATATAGCCTAATAGGAATCTGATACAGTGAGACAGCAAACAACTGATATAGCCTAATAGGAATCTGATACAGTGAGACAGCAAACAACTGATATAGCCTAATAGGAATCTGATACAGTGAGACAGCAAACAACTGATATAGCCTAATAGGAATCTGATACAGTGAGACAGCAAACAACTGATATAGCCTAATAGGAATCTGATACAGTGAGACAGCAAACAACTGATATAGCCTAATAGGAATCTGATACAGTGAGACAGCAAACAACTGATATAGCCTAATAGGAATCTGATACAGTGAGACAGCAAACAACTGATATAGCCTAATAGGAATCTGATACAGTGAGACAGCAAACAACTGATATAGCCTAATAGGAATCTGATACAGTGAGACAGCAAACAACTGATATAGCCTAATAGGAATCTGATACAGTGAGACAGCAAACAACTGATATAGCCTAATAGGAATCTGATACAGTGAGACAGCAAACAACTGATATAGCCTAATAGGAATCTGATACAGTGAGACAGCAAACAACTGATATAGCCTAATAGGAATCTGATACAGTGAGACAGCAAACAACTGATATAGCCTAATAGGAATCTGATACAGTGAGACAGCAAACAACTGATATAGCCTAATAGGAATCTGATACAGTGAGACAGCAAACAACTGATATAGCCTAATAGGAATCTGATACAGTGAGACAGCAAACAACTGATATAGCCTAATAGGAATCTGATACAGTGAGACAGCAAACAACTGATATAGCCTAATAGGAATCTGATACAGTGAGACAGCAAACAACTGATATAGCCTAATAGGAATCTGATACAGTGAGACAGCAAACAACCGATATAGCCTAATAGGAATCTGATACAGTGAGACAGCAAACAACAACTGATATAGCCTAATAGGAATCTGATACAGTGAGACAGCAAACAACTGATATAGCCTAATAGGAATCTGATACAGTGAGACAGCAAACAACTGATATAGCCTAATAGGAATCTGATACAGTGAGACAGCAAACAACTGATATAGCCTAATAGGAATCTGATACAGTGAGACAGCAAACAACTGATATAGCCTAATAGGAATCTGATACAGTGAGACAGCAAACAACTGATATAGCCTAATAGGAATCTGATACAGTGAGACAGCAAACAACTGATATAGCCTAATAGGAATCTGATACAGTGAGACAGCAAACAACTGATATAGCCTAATAGGAATCTGATACAGTGAGACAGCAAACAACT
>JACEVL010000894.1:635000-662500 GCA_020284085.1 Aporrectodea caliginosa
CCCTACACATGTTTATATAGTATAAATGTACATCCATATAATATATATCCATACATATACACTGTGCCCCATAAAAAAACACACCAAAAAACTTTGTCATGAAACGCATGTAAGTCTAATGTTAAATAAGAAAAAGTAATGTTTCATTTAAGAAGATGTTCGAAGTGATGTCCCTTCGCTTGAACGCAGGCTCTCAGCCTTGGCCGCCACTGTTCAATAGCTAATTTGTCAATGACACTCTGCTTCAACTGTGCCCACACAACGATGAGGCGCTCCTTCAACTCGTCGATGTCCCGTATTGCTGTCTGGTAGACGCGTTCCTGTATTAGACCCCAAATTCTGTAGTCAACGGGATTGAGGTCTGGTGAGTTTGCTGGCCAGAGTTCCGGTCCAATGAAGCTTGGTGTTTCACGTCGCAGCAACGCAATGGTGTCCTTTGCGCGATGTGCTGGGGCGCTGTCCTGCTGGAGAATGAATAAGTCGCTTGACATCCCTCTGATCGCTGGCAACATCTGCTCCATCAACAGGATATTCCTGTAATATTCGCCGTTGACCTTCACCCCAGGTTCCACGAAGAACAATTCCGTGCACCCGAGCTTCGAGACGGCGACGGAGACCATCAGTGAGCGGCTGAAAGTCGGGCGGGTCCGCAGTAGGCGATTGGCGTCAACGTTGCGCTTCAGTGTTGTCGTGGATACGTAGAGACGATCGTTCTGAGCGTTGATTGGATGCGCCACTGTAAACAGCTTCTCGTCACTAAACCAGATGAAAGGGACTATATGCTCTGGAAACTTCCTAAGAAGTTGCTTGCATCGTTCCAGGCATGAATCTGTGTTGCATGTTGATAACAGTTGGGCACGGCGTTTTTCAGACACTTCAGCTGAAGGTCATCAGGTATTACTCTATACACTGTTCCCTTACTCATTCCAATTTCTCTTTGAATCTGGCGAGTTGTTCTGTGAGTTTGTGGTGCGCCCTCCTGGCTTAGCACAATATCGTTTACTGCATCAATGTTCTCTGGTGTGCGCACCGAACGTGGTCGTCCGCTGCCGGGCTGACGATCCACGCTGGCCGTTTTTCGAATCTTTCGCAGCAGTACATCGAGGCCATTTTTATTCCAACCCTTCTGCGGGAACTCTTTTATCAACCGACGACTACTGTAACCCTTCAACAATACTAAATTCTTAATAAAATTTTTATCTTCGCTGCTGAAAACCATTTTAACTCTAAGTTACTAATCTCTGTTTATATGTTTCCAAACACGCCTAGTCGCCTAGTCTGCGTCACTGCCTCTAACAGCAACCACTTCTGTGAGTAAGTAAAATGTGAAATATTTTGTGGCAAAATTATTTAAGAAACAACGTACAAACTTTTATTACAATTGGCTTAGTTTTATAGAAGATTTTTGAAAAGTTTTTTGGTGTGTTTTTTTATGGGGCACAGTGTATATCGGTTTACGTTGTAATGCTGTATTCAGCCATTTTCACGCATATTACGCGTATTATTATTTATTTTGATCACTTCCGGTTTTCATAAGACAAAGATGTAGGTATGCAAATGATGCCCTGCATTCCCTCTAAAGAATGGTATAATTGTTTCTCTTCTAGGAAGAATAGTCAATAAGCTATAGTCGAAAAACTAAGGGGGTGGTATCCACCCCCCTGGTGCCTCGGGTATATCAGGTATAACTTTTGAATGGCGTGGGCTACCACCATGATGTTTACCTCAAAATGTGCGCCAATGAATCTGCTACAGCTACCTAAAATGCAAAAATTATATTCCATATGGAAAAAAAATTATGCATAAAAACGTAGAGGGGTGGCAACCATCTTCCCCTTGGTAGCCTGAGGGTTAATCATGCGACAGAAGAGAGGAGAGAGAGAGAGAGAGAGAGAGAGAGAGAGAGAGAGAGAGAGAGAGAGAGAGAGAGAGAGAGAGAGAGAGAGAGAGAGATAAAACATTCGTATTGACTAGAATTTCTCCATTCTTCGTCGACAGGGTCTGAACATCTCAGGGTCAAAGGGTCAGACCCTCTGAGGGTCAAAGGGTCAGACCCTCTGAGGGTCAAAGGGTCAGACCCTCTGAGGGTCAAAGGGTCAGACCCTCTGAGGGTCAAAGGGTCAGACCCTCTGAGGGTCAAAGGGTCAGACCCTCTGAGGGTCAAAGGGTCAGACCCTCTGAGGGTCAAAGGGTCAGACCCTCTGAGGGTCAAAGGGTCAGACCCTCTGAGGGTCAAAGGGTCAGACCCTCTGAGGGTCAAAGGGTCAGACCCTCTGAGGGTCAAAGGGTCAGACCCTCTGAGGGTCAAAGGGTCAGACCCTCTGAGGGTCAAAGGGTCAGACCCCGTCGGTTCATTAACAGATGCTCTATCGTTCTTCCTGTCATTGTACAGATGTCCTTGTTGACCTTTCCTATGTCCGCCTCAGACTGCCTGTCTGTTTGTATGTCTGTCTGTCTGTCTGTCTGTTTGTATGTCTGTCTGTCTGTCTGTCTGTCTGTTGTCTGTCTGTCTGTCTGTCTGTCTGTCTGTCTGTCTGTCTGTCTGTCTGTCTGTCTGTCTGTCTGTCTGTCTGTCTGTCTGTACACCGTTTCAAAATATTGTTGTCGAAAGCTAACCATAATAACTGTAATCAACAGCGACCGGTCTAATTATGAATATGCATGACCTTGCGTCATCGCCATCTCATGAATATTCAGATATGATGAGTGTTGATTGGCTGACGAAGAAAGGCGAAAGAGACGATCATCGACCGATGACGAAGACAAAAGACAGAAAGACGTCATTGATGCTTAGATGTGGCAGAGGCTCCACTGCAGCTGCTTCAGCTGCACAGATCAGACACAGAGCCACAAACGACCAACCACCTATCTCTCGCTTCATATTACATATTATAAGCCTTTATATATTACTAGACGTTAACCCGGCTTCGCACGGGTTACCTCTACCTTATATATTATTGTTTCCGCTTGATTTGCGTGGTTAACTTTGGCTGCTTTGGCTGATACTCACCAGGTACGCCCGTGTATTTGAATTTGCTCTATCCTGTATATCATCGTGCCCGCTCGATTTGAAGATGTAAAGTGTAAACGTTCGCTTTTTCTATAGCGACCGAATAATTCTGGCCTCTACCCTGATCATTTTTCAATGAATTGATCGGATGAAACCCAACCCTTCATCAACGCTCGTCCGTTTGAATGGACGCCACGCTTTAGTATCCCCGTGCAAGGACCGTGCTAGTCCAAGATTTAAATTTCAGAAATAAGCCAGCATCTGAAAGCGAACCGCGCGATCCGCATGCTCTCTATTATAATAGCAGAGGCACATGAGACGCAACATACGCAGCTCTTACCAATGTAGCTAGATAACGTCTTTGGCTTGTCGGAGAAATCCCAAAATGCCTTGCGAATGCTCTGTTTAGGAGGCCGTCCTGGCCGTGTGCCGTATGACGTTATGAGAATCAGAATGGGGGGCGAAATTTTGCAACGGTTGACGTCGGTTGTCATCACTGCGAAATTTAAAATATCCATAATATCGGCATTTAAAGTAAATTTCGAGCTGAAAATCGTCGCGTTGACCTACAAATTCTTATAAGAAGGTTTGGTAAAATTTTCATAACGCTAGAGCATAGGCCTAACGTTCGCGAGCCTTTACAGAAGGACAAACCTTGAGACTTATAGTATAGATATATACATATAAAGTATGTAAGTAAGTGTGTGCTTTATCGAACCACCTGCAAACGTACTGCGGGAACATCGGATAAGAACAACATCTAAAAGTGTTCAATCACAAAAAAATCACAGTCCAATATTTGCAATTGCAAAACAGACGTCTGCGGGGCTGTGAGAGAGTAAGGATAAAGAAAGAAGAAAGATCAGCAATAAAGTCAATTGAATTACATTCGTTTTATAAAACCAATTCGGATCTTTGAAGGAGCGGCGCCGTTATGGCTGCCAGTCGTGTATTTATCACTCCTGTAAACACGTCAATTTTTCTTGGTGTAAACATCGTCAAATTTGCAAAACAACGCGACATTCGGATAGGAAACTCTGTGGAGTCATCGGACAGAATCAAACTCTGGATTACAAAACATCATAAAGGGTAACTTTGATCGAACGTTTGGTATTTTCTTACATCATTCCGTCACGGTTCAATGGAGCGTAGCGAGGTACCCACGAGGATACGATCCGCCCACTGCTACACTCGAACTAGGTTGTACGCCGCTCGCCGTGCTATGAGACACCTGTCGATGCGAAAACCCTCTCATCAAGTGCTCAATACCCTCTCTGACCTAGGCCTGCTACGATACAGGGGCTCACGAGCTGGCTGTAAACACAGTCGGTTCATCGAGGTCCTGCGGTCGAAACACAGCGGTCTTACCAGTTGGAAGAAGGAAAGGCAGGTCAACCAAAGCAGATGCCTCGTAGCCCTTCCTCAACAAGGCTCCGAAAAAATGCATGCACAGCTGGGATCTAATCACGAAGCAGTGCCCGGCATCTATGTAATAAATGCCTGCTCGCTGGCCAAGCCGATGGCGCTTGAAAAACTGCAAGCAGAACTCATAGGCTACGACTTATCAATAGCTATTGTTACTGAGACCCATTTTAAATCTCATCACAATGCGAAAGTCTGCAGGATAGATGGGTACAACCTCTACAGACGCGATCGTATCGGTAAGAGGGCGGGCGGTGTTTCTGTGCTTGTCAAAAACTCGCTTCCATCTTCGGAGTATCCAATCGACCAGGACACAAGAACCTTAGAGCTACTTTGGATCAAAGTCAATTTACCAACACGCTCTATGTACGTTGGTGCATTATACCATCCGCCCAGACCGATATACGACAACTCTACTCTGCTGGACAGACTAGAATTCACAGTCGAAACAATAGCTCGAGAAGACCCTACTTCAATCGTGGTTCTAGGCGGAGACTTTAATCGTCTGGATGAGCGTGAGGTTGTGGAGAGGACTGGTCTAATACCCCTCGTTAAACAACCAACAAGAGGTGAAAATACGCTAGACCGCATCTTCGTATCACAGCCCTGCTATTCGTCTGTAAAAGTCCTCGAATCTGCTCTAAAGACCGATCATAAAGCAATTGTTGTTACGTCTCAAAGACAGCTGGTCAGCCGCAACAAGCGACCGGAAAAGGTTGAGTTCAGAAGAAAGTCTCCTCAACAACATGCAGCCTTCCTACGTCACCTGGCGACAATAGATCTCACCTTCATCAGTGACATTTCAGACCCAGGACTAGCATGGGACAGATTTTACCAGGTTGCTCGTGAACATCTCGACCTCTTCTACCCAACCCGGTCAATCACGATGACCACGGCCGACCCCTACTTCCTTACGCCGACCATAAAGCTGCTATTACGTAAAAAGAACCGCCTCATGAGGACCGGCCGTATAGAGGAGGCTTCGGCGTATGCACGTAGAGTCGGCCGTCACATAGAGCTAGCAACAAGAGCACATCTGCACGACGTTGACCCAAGACGAGGCACTGAGGACCTGTGGAGTCGGGTGGTGGGGTTTACGAATCGTCGTCAAGCCCAGGACCCTGACCCTGACCCTGACATTGGTATCACGGCGGCAGAGCTAAATGAACACTACGCTCGAATCTCAACTGACAAACAATACGAACCTCCACCAAGACGAGCGACCGCGAACGATAACAGCCTCTTCATCTCAGAGATGCGAATTTTCCATCTACTCGATCGGCTGCGTCACACAGCGGTCGGGGCCGACCAGATTCCCGCTTGGTTCCTTAAGCTTGCTGCCCCTGTCTATGCAGCAGTACTGGCCGATGTTGTCAACCTCTCACTGTCTCACTCCCATGTCCCTGCACAATGGAAGATAGCTGTCATCAGACCAGTCCCCAAGGTAGCCCAGCCTACGTCGCCAGTCGATTTTAGGCCGATATCAATAGTTCCGGTCCTCTCCAGAATGATCGAGAAAGAAATCGTGCATCGGTATATCTATCCAACCTTCTGCACTCCACCAGCATCGGACCAACTAGCCGATCAATTTGCCTTCCGCCCAACGGGCTCCACCACTGCTGCCCTGATATCCATCCTCCATCAAGTGAATCATCTTCTCAAAACCAACAACTATGTGACGTTGATTTCGCTGGATTTTTCTAAAGCGTTCGACTCCGTGCGACATTCCACATTAGCTCGTAAACTCTGCCAGCTCGACATCCCAGACCAAATCTACAACTGGCTGGTCGAGTTTCTCCACGAGCGGAAGCACATGACACGCTATGGAAGACAGACATCAACATTGGCATCCATCAATGCCAGCGTTGTTCAGGGGTCCTGGTTTGGTCCGTCGGGTTATGTCATAGAAGCTTCTGATTTACATCCCATTCACTGCCTGAACAAGATCAGCAAGTATGCAGATGATACTTACTTAATCACAGGAGCTGGCATGAGGCACTCGATTCAAGAGGAGCTGAACAACGTATCCGACTGGGCGGAAAGGAATAATCTTAGACTGAATAAGAACAAATCTCGTGAAATGCTGATCTTCCGACGTGGCTGCAGAAACAAGGATGTCCCGCCCCTAATGGATATGGAGCGAGTAACCGAAATGGTTATACTAGGAGTCACTATCACCGACGACTTAAGAGCATCGGCTCATGTCCGTCAGGTGGTGGGCGCCTGCTCAAGCTCGCTACATGCGATCAGAGTTCTGAGGGCACACGGTCTTCCATCAGCGGCGCTTCACGAGGTCACACGGGCTACCACAATTGCACGCCTTCTGTATGCCTCACCGGCCTGGTGGGGGTACACCTCAGCTAGCGAACGAAACAGTCTACAAAGGTTTTTACAACGAGTCAAGCGAATGGGCTACCTCCCGCCTCAGCAGCCTGATGTAGTCTGTATGATGGAAAAGGCAGACAATCAGCTTTTTCAGGCAGTCATATGGAACTCAAGTCATGTTCTGCGTAGCCTTTTTCCACCGACAGTCCGACGTAGCTATGCACTGCGCCAAAGACCTCATGACTTTGAATTGCCAAATAAAGACGATCGTAGCTTCATCCCCCGTGTGCTCTTTAAGTCAATATCAAAGAGATAGAACTGTTCGTAACTCAATCCAATCCATCGGTTCACTGCCGTACTGACATCTGACGATAACACTAATAATTATAGCTATTTTCCCTCTTTTTTCTTCTATGTGAGAAGTTGCGGTCTGTCAACTTTCTATTTTCAATAAACGAAATTATTATTATTATTAATGCTTCAGCATGCGGGAACTCATGGTACATGTGAACGAGGAGGACGGAATGAGTATAGGTAACAGTCTATATAAACCTACTTTATCTCTATAAACACACGTACGTTGATATATATATATATATATATATATATATATTGCAAAACAGACGTCTGTATATATATATATATATATATATACATGCATATATATTTTTACGATAGAACATATATACATGAAGCGATGAGCGTGTATTCTTATACACCTATAGGCGTCGTATATCAGCCTAAAGGGGGGTAAAGGATCAGCATTTTGAGACCTATGTATACTGCAGGTCCTGTAGTGTGTGTGTGTGTGTGTGTGTGTGTATATGTATATATGTGTGTGTGTGTGTGTGTGTGTGTGTGTGTGTGTGTGTGTGTGTGTGTGTGTGTACGTGTATGTGTGGGTATGTGCGTGTATTAGAACGAACGTGGTTAAGCGAGTGAGAGAGCGATGCTATCGTAGGTATTCTAAATCCCTGCAGTTGCTTGCTCGCTCCCTCTGATCAGTGCTTTCTGAGTCGTCCTTAGTTTGAAAGTCCTTAGAGCGAACGAACGGACGGACGGACGGACTGAATGAGATTCTTTATCTTTGTCGAAGGCAGCGAACGAGAAGCGGTCCCATCGGTTGGTCACGAGAGAGAGAGAGAGAGAGAGAGAGAGAGAGAGAGAGAGAGAGAGAGAGAGAGAGAGAGAGAGAGAGACCCTCTTAGCTTTCGACTGGATTTAGAATTATTGTCAAATCCTAAATCAATTCCAAATCTTGTGTCACGTAATCGACGTCGATTGTTTCATGTTTAATGACGTTGTATCACAACAAATAATAGCAAATGTTGCCCTTCTGACAACTTACTAATTGTAATTGTATTCTGACATTTATAGAGCGCCACTTCAAGAACAAACTCGTCAGTGGCACTCCCATCCTGAACCTGTGAAATCACTGTTGAATAAAAAAACGGGCTTCTGGCGATTGCGAAACTGTGGAATGGACAAACTGAGGAGCTCGATCGGCAGCTGCTCTTGAGAAAGGCGATTCCAGCGTCAGGTGGGCTCAACATAGAGGCAAAGCCTCTGGACTGAGATATAGCAGAATGAATACAGAGGGGACAGTAGTCAGAAGTCCATCATGGGCAGCCGACCGAAGGGTGCCACGACCGGGGGGGACCGAGGAGACTGAAATGAAGACCATCCCTAAGGTATATGATGGAACAGAGCCAACAGGACAATTGCGTATAATGGTCATGATCTTAAACTGAATACGCTGCTGGATGGGGAACCAGCGCAAAGTTTCCCTCATAATGGAATCTATTTGACCATGATTCCTGAGGACAACTCCAAATGAGACTGGCAGAGGCATTCAGAATAACAGACGGAAGTTTCGAAATATTAGCCATATTAGTTGATCGCTTGGGACTGGCATCACCCGAGAGAATATTGTGAGACGCCTGAGACGACCAACAACTGCAGGAAGCTCAATGCTTAGAGAAAGGTCGGCACTTGATTAAAGAGAGAGAGAGAGAGAGAGAGAGAGAGAGAGAGAGAGAGAGAGAGAGAGAGAGAGAGAGAGAGAGAGAGAGAGAGAGAGAGAGAGACACACACACACACACACAGACAGAGACAGAGACAGAGACAGAGACAGAGACAGTGACAAAGGCAGAGACAGAGACAGAGACAGAGACAGAGACAGAGACAGAGACAGAGACAGAGAGACTAACAGAGAGACAAACAGACAGACCGACAGACAGACAGAGATAGAGAGAGAGACAGACAGACAGACACAGACAGACAAACAAACAGAGAGACAGAGAGACAGTGACCGACAGACAGACAGACAGAGACAGACAGAGACAGAGAGACGACACAGAGACAGAGAGACACAGAGACAGACAGAGACAGAGACAGAGATACAGAGAGGCAGAGAGAGAGCAGAGAGAGAGAGAGAGAGAGAGAGAGAGAGAGAGAGAGAGAGAGAGAGAGAGAGGAAATGGAAGGTTGTATAAGGAGTGGCGGGGACAGAGGTGCTGCATGGAAGAGGAAAGATAAGAGCTCAGCGACTGCAGTTGTAATCGGCAACAGACAGCGGCTGAGCGAGAAGCACACAGGCTGAGATGGCAAGATAATCGCATCCTTAGCACCATCAGCATCACCAACAGCAGCAGCAGCAGCATCCATATAGCATCCGATGTTAATTGGAGCGCGCCGTGTATTCGGTCAATTGTTAGACGTCTTCGACGCCTGATGTGTCCGTCTTAGACGCCGCCACAAAAGACAATGGGACAGACGGACAGACGGACGGACGGATAGAAACAGACATGGACAGAAATAGACATACAGAGACAGACATAGACAGGCATAGACAGGCATAGACAGGCATAGACAGGCATAGACAGAAATAGACATAATTACAGAGACAGACATAGACAGGCATAGACAGAAATAGACAAACAGAGACAGACATAGACAGAAATAGAGACCGACAGAGACACACATGGGCAGACAGATACAGACATAGACAGACAAAGACAGACATAGACAGACATAGACAGACAAAGACAGACATAGACAGACATAGACAGACATAGACAGACAGAGACAAACAGAGACAGACATAGACAGGCATAGACAGGCATAGACAGAAATAGACAGGCATAGACAGGCATAGACAGAAATAGAAACCGACAGAGACACACTTGGGCAGACAGATACAGACATAGACAGACAAAGACAGACATAGACAGACATAGACAGACAAAGACAGACATAGACAGACATAGACAGACATAGACAGACAGAGACAAACAGAGACAGACATAGACAGGCATAGACAGGCATAGACAGAAATAGACAGGCAGAGACAGGCATAGACAGGCATAGACAGAAATAGACATACAGAGACAGACATAGACAGGCATAGACGGGCATAGACAGGCATAGACAGGCATAGACAGAAATAGACATAATTACAGAGACAGACATAGACAGGCATAGACAGAAATAGACAGACAGAGACAAACAGAGACAGACATAGACAGGCATAGACAGGCATAGACAGAAATAGACAGGCAGAGACAGGCATAGACAGGCATAGACAGAAATAGACATACAGAGACAGACATAGACAGGCATAGACAGGCATAGACAGAAATAGACAGGCATAGACAGGCATAGACAGGCATAGACAGAAATAGACATACAGAGACAGACATGGACAGGCATAGACGGGCATAGACAGAAATAGACAGACAGAGACAAACAGAGACACACATGGACAGACAGATACAGAAATAGACAGACAGAGACAGACAGAGACAGACAGAGACAGACATGGACAGACATAGACAGACAGACAGACATAGACAGACATAGACAGACATAGACAGACATAGACAGACATGGACAAACATAGACAGCGAGGCTGGACGATGAGTAAGAAATACCTGAAATAAAATAATGAATAAATTATAGATTTAAGAATTTACTGGTTTAATAAATTAATTATTTTAACCCGACGGAACGAATGAAACGAAGGAAAGAACGACTGACTGAACGGATGAGAACCATTGTTCGTTCGTTCGTTCGTTCGCTCATTCGTTCGTTCGTTCGTTCGTTCGTTCGATGAACGTTGAAAGCGACGTTTAATCTCGTCGTCGATGGAAACAAAGCTACAGATTTCGTTCTGTTTGTTTCCGGTGCGACTAAAAGACCCCTCCCCGCCCCATACCACCCTCAATTCCTCTCTGCCTCTCTCCCTTCCTCTCTGCCTCTCTCCCTTCCTCTCTGCCTCTCTCTCTTCCTCTCTGCCTCTCTCACTTCCTCTCTGTCTGTCTCTTCCGTCGTCCCTGCTGAATGCACGACCTATTATTACAACGACGGTCGCCAGAGGCCGCTCTTCGTTCGATAGACGACGCTGACTCCTCACCCCTCCCCTCCCCACTCCACCCCATCCACTCCCCCACTCTCATCCTTCCTTCTTTCCTTCCTTCCCTCAGCACAGGCTCTGTAGGCTCAGCCGATGTCACGGACGACGACCGCAGCAGCTGAGTGGAACGACGACGACGACGAAGCAAATCCACTGGCGATGGAAGATCAGACCACGAAGGAGAGGAGGAGGAGGAGGAGGAGAAAGAAGAAGAGGATGAAGAGGAGGAGAGAAGGAGGAGGAGGAAAAAAGAAGAGGAGGAGGAGGAGAGGAGGAGGAGGAGGAGAGAAGGAGGAGGAGGAGAAATAAGAAGAGGATGAAGAGGAGCAGAGAAGGAGGAGGAGGAAAAGAAGAGGAGGAGGAAGAGAGGAGGAGGAGGGAGAGAAGGAGGAGGAGGAGAAAGAAGAAGAGGATGAAGAGGAGCAGAGAAGGAGGAGGAGGAAAAATAAGAGGAGGAGGATGAGAGGAGGAGGAGGAGGAAGAGAAGGAGGAGGAGGAGAAAGAAGAAGAGGATGAAGAGGAGGAGAGAAGGAGGAGGAGGAAAAATAAGAGGAGGAGGAGGAGAGGAGGAGGAGGAGGAAGAGGAGGAGGAGGAGGAGGAAAGAAGAAGATAGAGAAGAGGAGGAGAGAAGGAGGAGGAGGAAAAGGAAGAGGAGGAGGAGGAGAGGAGGAGGAGGAGGAAGAGAGAGGAGGAGGGAGGAGAAAGAAGAAGAGGATGAAGAGGAGGAGAGAAGGAGGAGGAGAAAGAGGAGGAGGAGGAGGAGAAGGAGGAGGAGGAAGAGAAGGAGAAGGAGGAGAAAAAGAAGAGGATGAAGAGGAGCAGAGAAGGAGGAGGAGGAAAAAGAAGAGGAGGAGGAGGAGAGAAAGAGGAGGAGGAAGAGAAGGAGAAGGAGGAGAAAGAAGAAGAGGATGGAGAGAGGAGCAAGAGGAAGGAGGAGGAGAAAAAAGAAGAGGAGGAGGAGGAGAGAGAAGGAGGAGGAGGAAGAGGAGGAGGAGGAGAAAGAAGAAGAGGAAGAGGAGGAGAGAAGGAGGAGGAGGAGAAAGAAGAGGAGCATGAAGAGGAGCAGAGAAGGAGGAGGAGGAAAAGAAGAGGAGGACGAGGACGAGGACGAGGATGAGGAAGAGGTGGGGGAGGAGGAGGAGGAGAAAGAAGAAGAGGATGAAGAGGAGGAGAGAAGGAGGAGGAAAAATAATAATAATAATCTTTTCTTTATTGAAGCGCCTGACAAACACACTGCGCTGTACATTTACATGTTATGCAATTTAAATCTTAACTACTAACAGAACAGACAGCCTGCAATACAACGGCGCTAATAGCATAAAGCATATCCGCCCAACGGGGGCTCGAACTCGGTACCTCTCGCTCTCTGTGCCAGATGTTATCCAATGCGTTATCGGGCCCCCCCGATAGAAAAGCAGGAGGACGAGGAGGTAATGAGGAGGAGGAGGAGGAGGAGGAAGAGGTGGAAGGAGGAGGAGGAGGAGAAAGAAGAGGATGAAGAGGAGGAGAGAAGGAGGAGGAGAAGAAATAAGAGGAGGAGGAGAGGAAGAGGAGGAGGAGGAGAAGGAAGAGAAAGTGGAAGAGGAGGAGATGGAGGAGAGTGGGAGGAGGAAGACCTGGAAGAGGTGGAGGAGAAATATAAGAAGAGGAGGAGGAGGAAGAGGAAGAAGAAGAAGAAGGAAATACCTTCGCTTCTTCCATTGCCATTCATGTCCAGTGTTTGTGGCGGAGGAGGAGGAAGAGGAGGAGGAGGAGGAGAAAGGAGAAGAGGAGGAGGAAGGCAGAAGGAGGAGGAGGAGAAAGAAGAGGAAGAGGAGGAGAGGGAAACGGTGGAGGAGGATGGAAAAGGAGGAGGAGAAGGAGGAGGAGGGAGGTGGAGGAAGGGGAGAAGAAGGAGGAGGAGAAGGAGAAGGAGAAGGAGGAGGAAGAGGAAAAGGAGGAGGAAAGGAGGAGGAGAGAAAGGAGAAGGAGGAATAGGAGGAGGAAGAGGAGTAGGTCATCCAGCGTGCATCAAAGGCCACAGAAGAAAGAGTCGACCAAACGCACTAGTAGAAACACGAACTGATGGCCAAAGCAAAGTATTTCGATTGGTCGTCGATCGATGAGAGATGAGAGATGGACTCAAGTTTCATTTCTTCGAATCTTAAACTTCTTTTTCCTCTCCTGCTCCTTCTTCTCCCTCTTCATAGACATCGTCTTCTCCATCTTTCTCCATCTCCTTCTCCACCTCCTTCTTCTCCACTTCCTCCTTCTTCTTCTTCTCCTCCTCTTTCTTCTCCACTTCCTCCTTCTTCTCCTTCTCCACCTCCTTCTTCTCCACCTCCTTCTTCTTCTTCTCCTCCTCTTTCTCCTACTCTTCCTCCTCCTCCTTCTTCTTCTTCTTTCTTTTTGTTCTTCTTTCTTCCTTTTATTCTTCTTCTTCCAGTTGTTTCCATCCTTCCATCCTTCCAAACCTCATTACCTCTTTCTAGATCTCCCTCGGTGACTGCTCAGCTGTTGTCTTGCGACTCTAATGGTCTCCATTTCTTCACCTCTCTTCTGTTCATGATAAGAGTATAGTTGCCATTGCAAACGTCGTCTTCATCATGCCACTGAATCTGGCGATCTGTTTCTCTTGTAGACGTTTCCATGGTGACCAGACTCAGTATACATCCGTTCGTCATCTCTGACCTTCGCTGAACCCAAACTGCGCACACCGTTTGTTTAAAGCTACGACTGCCTGTCCCTATCTATCATCTCCCCTCTCTCTCTCTCTCTCTCTCTCTCTCTCTCTCTCTCTCTCTCTCTCTCTCTCTCTCTCTCTCTCTCTCTCTCTCTCTCTCTCTCTCTCTCTCTCTCTCTCTCTGTCTCTCTCGTCTCTGTCTCTGTCTGTCTATCTGTCTTTCTGTCTGTCCGTCCCTCTCCGTCTCCGTCGTCATGTCATACGTCATTCGTCTGGCACTTGTCGTCGTCGTCGTCGTCCTGGCAACGCTTTGTCCTTTGACGTCGGCTGACGTCATAACCGTCCAATGGTTCGTCGACGAGGAATCTCCATCGGACACTTTGATCGGGGACCTTCGTCTGGCTCTGCGCTCCCAGCTGGACGCCGATCTGCTTCGCCACTCCCAGTTCAGCCTCCTTCATCGACCGAATCAGAACCTCAGTGGCTTTGCCATCGACCGTGACAAGGGCCATCTGCTGCTGACGACGGCCACTCCTCTCGACCGCGAGGTCATCTGTCCTCAGGCCAGGCCAGTCGACTGCATCGTAGACCTCAACGTCGGACTGATTCGCTTCTCTCAGCTGGAGAGACTTATCAATGTCAAGGTCCTCATCCTCGACGTCAATGACAACGCACCAGTCTTCTCTCAGCCGCAGTACGAGGTCCGCATCTCGGAGCTGTCTCCTCCAGGAACGACGATTCCACTTCCGCTGGCCACCGACCTTGACTCACCGCAGTTCGCAGTCAAGACGTATATACTGCGATCCAACTTCCCAGAATTCCAGCTGAAACTCTCCAACAACTCACAAGGAACAGGAGAAGGAGGAGGAGGAGGAGGAGGAGGCGGATTGGCCACCCATTCGTCCTCATCCTCCTCCCCCATTCCGCTCCTGACCTTGACGAGGCGACTGCGCCTTGACCCTGAACCGTATTCTCTGCGCCTCGAGGCCGTCGACTGGGGAACGCCGCCTAAGTCGGGGTCAACGATTGTCATAGTAACAGTCGAAGACGCCAACGACCACGCGCCGACCTTTGACCGCCAGACGGCGCAGGTGAGGGTCAGCGAAGGTCATCCGCTGGACAGCGCCATCTACCGCCTGGTGGCCAGAGACGGCGACCGAGGCATGAACGCCGAGATCAGCTACGTCTTCGCTCCTGGAACGAACCTCTTCCACGGCCACTCCTTCCGCCTGGACCGTTCGTCCGGTGAGATCTTCCTGAGGAAAGGACTGGACTTTGAGACGGAGAACACCTATCAGCTGGACGTCATGGCCATTGACTCTGGATCGGATCCAAAGACCGGACATCAGACGGTCATCGTACAGGTGGACGACGTCAACGACAACGCCCCACAGCTGACCTTTAACACCCTTCTGTCGAGTGGAGACCCCTTCCAGACTGACCCCGACGACGATGACCCCAGTGACCCTGACCATCGATCGTCGGGGTCAGCCTGGGTTCAAGAGAACGCACCTGTCGGCAGTTTTGTAGCTCACGTGTCCGTCTACGATGCTGACAGTGGGGCCAATGGACAGGTCTCCTGCCTACTCATCGATGACACCGGTCACTTCTCGCTTGACCTGATGGCCGCTGGTCAGTACAAGCTGACGACGCTTGCTGACATCGACTACGAGACTGACCAGGCGTTTATAGTGACCGTCGAATGTTCGGACAATGGTCACCCACAACGACTCAGCCGCAGACAGAATGTGACGATCGGGGTCATCGATCTGAACGACAATGCACCGGAATTCTCAGAGATCTACTTCAACGTAACAATCGAAGAGAACAATGCCCCGGATGCTACGATCCTTCAGGTCAAAGCAACGGACCGGGACTCCGGACTCAACTCCCGGCTGAACTATTCGATCATCGATGATCCGGTCGCCCTTCAGTATGTGAGTGTGGACAGAGCCACTGGTCTCGTCAGAGCCATCGCTGTTCTAGACCATGAATCCATTCGAAGCTTTGACTTCACGATTCGCGTCGTTGACTCTGGCGTTCCGCTTCGATCGTCTTCCGTTCAGGTGACGATCAACATCGAGGACGTCAACGATGAAGAACCAGTCTTCCTCCACGACTCCTACGACTTCCTGTTGCCTGAGAACAGTCCAGCTGGAACGGTCGTAGGGATCGTGTCTGCCGTTGATCGAGATTCTCCTCCGTTCAATCGAATCGTCTATAAGGTCGTCGACGCCTTTTCCTCGGATGTGACGGACATGTTTTCCATCGATCCTCGATCTGGAAAGATCCTGGCCAAGCGAAGCTTCGACCGCGAACAGAGCGATGAGTTCAGCTGCACAGTGAGCGCCATCGACGAAGACCTTCCGTCGCTTCGCAGCGAAGTCATCGTCCACATCAGAATCGATGATGAAAACGACAACTCACCCATCATCATCTTCCCTTCCGACCAACACCACCACCACCACCACGAGCAGCCTGACCCATCCACTTCCATCTTCCCTCTCTCCTCTTCTTCGTCTGTTTCCTTGGACCCATCCTCCCCCTCTCCCTCCTCCTCTTCTTCCTCTTCCTCCTCCTCCTCCTCCTCCTCATCCACTGCCCTCGTGACCACTGACCGTGCTAACAGTAGTTTCTTCTCAGTGTCCAGCGCCGTTCCTCCTGGCTTCGTTGTTCTGAAGGTCGTCGCCAGAGATGACGACGCCGGTCCGAACGCCCGCCTGACGTACTCCCTGACGACGGGTGCCCCCTCCTCCTCCTCCTCCTCCGCCAACCACCTGTTCTCCATCGACCCATCGACCGGTGTCCTAGCAACGAAGGCCGACTTCCGCTCCATCTCCTACGCTCAGCATCTGGTCCGCATCATCGTTCAAGACGCAGGAAATCCTCCGCGAACATCGTCCATCGATGTAACAATCGCCGTAGACTCAGCCATCGCCTTCGATGACAGCGACCCCACAAGAGCAGGAGGAGCAGGAGGAGCAGGAGCAGGAGCAGGAGGAGGATCCCAGCAGCCGACTCTGCTGTCGAGGAAGCCTGAGAGGGAGCGAGAGGATGAGGATGGGGATGGGGAAGAGGAGTCGAACCACCTGTTCATCGTCATAGCGTTGTCTTGTGTGGCAGTGGCTGTGCTCATCCTGTTGGCTGTCGTTGTTGTGGCCGTCAAGTTGTTCGAAAGGAGGCACCAACCATCGGCCGTCTACCACTGCAGGGAGCAGGAGAGGAAGGTCATGGACAAGATGGCCACCGCCAAGAAGGAAGACGACGACGAGGAGGAGGAGGAGGAGGAGGAGGAGGAGGAGGAGGGACGGACGAATGAATGCTCCCTTCGACCAACACACTCCGCCGCCAATCATTCCATCAACTCACAGGTCAGAAACGACATCCTTTCATTTCCACCATAGACTGTCTGACAGTGTCTGTCTGTCTGTCTGCCTGTCCATCTGTCTGTCCGTCCGTCTGTCTGTCCATGTGTCTGTCCATGTGTCTGTCTAGTCGACACGATTTTATATTCAGGCGCTACATAATCTGTTCGTTGGTGCTTCATGATTTTTGAGAGCGAAGTGTCTGAAGCCAGATAAAGAAGGATTTGTTCAGACTTGGACGGAAGTGTCTGGTGGAAGATTCCTCTTCAGCTGCAGCAGAGGACGCTTATCGCAAGAGATTGTCATCGCATGCACGGCTCTGCTGCTGCTGCTGCTGCTGCTGCTAACGAAATTTAGTCAGCAGAGATGCTATAAGCATCGTCGACTGCAGCAGCGGAGGGATCGTCCTATTTATGATTGGCGACGTGATTCGGTCGCGTAGTAATACAGAGACGACATTATTTATCAAACGGCGGCGACCAAGGGACAGAAACGTGACCTCAGAGGAGGAAATTTATCGGAGAGGATATTTCAGCTGGATTCGTCGTTTGGCACCAGTTCAACTGTTTCGAATTCAGATCAAATCATCTATGCAACTTTCTAATTCATTCATGAATTTATATAGCGCCCCTTCGATGTGTGACTACTCAGAGGCGCTTCTGACTCCAGCACGGCCTAAAATGTACAGGTTTGTGTCTAATTAAAAACGCTTCAGCAAGAGTCCCAGGGAGCAGATGCAGTTCAAGAGAAGCTCATTCCAGGCCACTGGGTCCACCACGGAAAAGATCGATTCTGCATAGTTGCAGTTCGAGCAAAAGGGATTAGAAGCACCCTCTTCTCTGCGGATCAGAGGGGCGGCAGCCTTGAATGCCCGAAGTGGGGCAACAAAGCTCTCGCAGGTAGTCTTGGACGAGGTCCAGTTGACATCGCAACACCAGGGCAGCAATCCTGTATTCAATGCGCTCCCAGCGCAGAACGTTCTGCATATA
The DNA here is from genome assembly GCA_020284085.1 of Aporrectodea caliginosa. Lineage (NCBI taxonomy): Eukaryota > Metazoa > Annelida > Clitellata > Crassiclitellata > Lumbricidae > Aporrectodea > Aporrectodea caliginosa. The sequence goes on from JACEVL010000894.1 coordinate 653,189, forward strand.
TATATATATATATATATATATATATATATATATATATATATTTGGAGACATGACCAATTATTAGGTTAGATGGAAGGCCAGAGTAGAGTGACGAACAGTAGTCAAGGTGGTTTGGAGTTGAAAGAATGCACCACTACTGGGTGATTGGTGGCACTAGGAGCAAGAGAACGGACGATGACTGGCTCAGCTGATAGCAGCAGCTGCAGTCCCAGGCAAGGCGGTGAATGTGTGGAGCAAGAGTTAGTGTCTCCTGGTCCAACTGCACGTCAAGGTCACCGACCGTATACTTGAAAAGGTATACTTAAGGACACTCATGTCCCGGACCGCTGAGATGGCGTTAGACAACAGGCAATGCTTTATACGCCTGTACGTAGTCAGCATATAATCATAATTATGTCAAAAGGAGTGAGGCAAGCCCAGAAGTGTAAATTATATAGAGAATGCGCCCGATGACAGAGCCATTTTGAGCAGGGACCCATGATTTAGATCAAATCAACTGCAACTCTTTCTTTTTATCCATCTACTTTAACTTGCGGGAATCTTGCTTGCTTGCTTGCTTGCTTGCTTGCTTGCTTGCTTCCTTGATTGAGCCACAGGCTAAAAAGTCAAATCTTGCGACGACTAGTTCGATCACTTACAATCATTCAATCGTCGTGAAACTTGGCATATAGACTCGCCCTCGCACACACTTCATTCTATCAAAATTTCAGCTCCCCCAAAAAGGCTAGCTTATAGAATCGGGGACTAAACTTTTCGAATCGGGGAATCCCCTTTTCCGATACGGAGCGTTGTGATTGGCCAGCGTTGTGATTGGCCGCAGTCGTAAAATGAACGCGGACTATATATTTGTAGAGGTAACTGCTTCGTAAGACGCATTATAGGATACTAGATGGATATAGTAAAAACTTTGTTTTTACGGGCTGTATTTTTATCCATCTAGTTTAACTTGCGGGAATCTTGCTTGCTTGGTTGCTTGATTGATTGAGCCACAGGCTAAAAAGTCAAATCTTGCGACGACTAGTTCGATCACTTACAATCATTCAATCGTCGTGAAACTTGGCAGATAGACTCGCCCTCGCACACACTTCATTCTATCAAAATTTCAGCTCCCCAAAAAGGCTAGCTTATAGAATCGGGGACTCAACTTTTCGAATCGGGGAATCCCCTTTTCCGAAACGCAGCGTTGCCATTGGCCAGCGTTGCCATTGGCTGCAACAGAAACGGGCGCGCTGCATCATTAAACGGACGCTATGTTGTAAAATGAACGCGGACTATATATTTGTAGAGGTAACTGCTTCGTAAGACGCATTATAGGATACTAGATGGATATAGTAAAAAACTTTGTTTTTACGGGCTGTATTTTATTATCCATCTAGTTTAACTTGCGGGAATCTTGCTTGATTGATTGATTGAGCCACAGGCTAAAAAGTCAAAGCTTGCGACGACTAGTTCGATCCCTTACAATCATTCAATCGTCGTGAAACTTGGCAGATAGACTCGCCCTCGCACACACTTCATTCTATCAAAATTTCAGCTCCCCCAAAAAGGCTAGCTTATAGAATCGGGGACTAAACTTTTCGAATCGCGGAATCCCTTTTCCGAAACGCAGCGTTGCCATTGGCCAGCGTTGCCATTGGCCGCAACAGACACGGGTGCGCTGCCTCATTAAACGCATGCTATGTTGCAAAATGAACGCGGACTATTTTCAGAGTACACGTTATAGGATACTAGATGGATATAGTAAAAACTTTGTTTTTACGGGCTGTATTTTATTATCCATCTAGTTTAACTTACGGAAATCTTGTTTGAGCCACAGGCTAAAAAGTCAAATCTTGCGACGACTAATTCGATCACTTACAGTCATTCAATCGTCGTGAAACTTGGCAGATAGACTCGCCCTCGCAGACACTTCATTCTATAAAAATTTCAGCTCCCCCAAAAAGGCTAGCTTATAGAATCGGGGACTCAACTTTTCGAATCGGGGAATCCTCTTTTCCGATACGCAGCGTTGCCATTGGCCAGCGTTGCCATTGGCCGCAACAGAAACGGGCGCGCTGCCTCATTAAACGCACGCTATGTCGTAAAATGAACGCGGACTATATATTTGTAGAGGTAACTGCTTCATAAGACCCATTATAGGATACTAGATGGATATAATAAAAAACTTTGTTTTTACGGGCTGTATTTTATTATCCATCTAGTTTAACTTACGGAAATCTTGCTTGAATATATGTAACTATGTTTGAGCCACAGGCTAAAAAGTCAAATCTTCCGACGACTCATTCGATCACTTACAATCATTCAATCGTCATGAAACTTGGCAGATAGACTCGCCCTCGCAGACATTTCATTCTATAAAAATTTCAGCTCCCCAAAAAAGGCTAGCCTTATAGAATCGGGGACTCAACTTTTCGAATCGGGGAATCCCCTTTTCCGATACGCAGCGTTTTCATTGGCCGCAACAAAAGCGGGCGCGCTGCCTCATTAAACGAACGCTATGTCGTAAAATGTCCGCGTACTATATATTTGTAGAGGTAACTGCTTCGTAAGACGCATTATAAGATACTAGATGGAGATAGTAAAAAACTTTGTTTTTACGGGCTGTATTTTATTTATCCATCTAGTTTAACTTACGGAAATCTTGCTTGCTTGCTTGCTTGAGCCACAGGCTAAAAAGTCAAATCTTGCGACGACTAATTCGATCACTTACAATCATTCAATCGTCATGAAACTTGGCAGATAGACTCGCCCTCGCAGACACTTCATTCTATAAAAATTTCAGCTCCCCAAAAAAGGCTAGCTTATAGAATCGGAGACTCAAATTTTCGAATCGGGGAATCCACTTTTCCGATACGCAGCGTTGCCATTGGCCAGCGTTGCCATTGGCCGCAACAAAAACGGGCGCGCTGCCTGATTAAACGCACGCTATGGCGTAAAATGAACGCGGACTATTTTCAGAGTACACGTTATAGGATACTAGATGGATATAGTAAAAACTTTGTTTTTACGGGCTGTATTTTATTATCCATCTAGTTTAACTTGCGGAAATCTTGCTTGCTTGCTTGCTTGCTTGCTTGCTTGCTTGAGCCACAGGCTAAAAAGTCAAATCTTGCGACGACTAATGCGATCACTTACAATCATTCAATCGTCCTGAAACTTGGCAGATAGACTCGCCCTCGCAGACACTTCATTCTACAAAAATTTCAGCTCCCCAAAAAAGGCTAGCTTATAGAATCGGAAACTCAAATTTTCGAATCGGGGAATCCCCTTTTCCCATACGCAGCGTTGCCATTGGCCGCAACGAAAACGGGCGCGCTGCCTCATTAAACGCACGCTATGTCGTAAAATGAACGCGGACTATATATTTGTAGAGGTAACTGCTTCATAAGACGCATTATAGGATACTAGATGGATATAGTAAAAAACTTTGTTTTTACGGGCTGTATTTTATTATCCATCTAGTTTAACTTACGGAAATCTTGAATGTTTCTATGTTTGTATGAGCCACAGGCTAAAAAGTCAAATCTTGCGACGACTAATTTGATCACTTACAATCATTCAATCGTCCTGAAACTTGGCAGATAGACTCGCCCTCGCAGACACTTCATTCTATAAAAATTTCAGCTCCCCCAAAAAAGGCTAGCTTATAGAATCGGGGACTCAACTTTTCGAATCGGGGAATCCCCTTTTCCGATACGCAGCGTTGCCATTGGCCGCAACAAAAACGGGCGCGCTGCCTCATTAAACGCACGCTATGTCGTAAAATTAACGCGGACTATTTTCAGAGTACACGTTATAGGATACTAGATGGATATAGTAAAAAACTTTGTTTTTACAGGCTGTATTTTATATCCATCTACTTTTAACTTACGGAAATCTTGTTTGTTTGTTTGAGCCACAGGCTAAAAAGTCAAATCTTGCGACGACTAATTTGATCACTTACAATCATTCAATCGTCCTGAAACTTGGGAGATAGACTCGCCCTCGCAGACACTTCATTCTATAAAAATTTCAGCTCCCCCAAAAAGGCAATCTTATAGAATCGGGGACTCAACTTTTCGAATCGGGGAATCCCCTTTTCCGATACGCAGCGTTGCCATTGGCCAGCGTTGCCATTGGCCGCAACAAAAACGGGCGCGCTGCCTGATTAAACGCACGCTATGGCGTAAAATGAACGCGGACTATTTTTAGAGTACACGTTATAGGATACTAGATGGATATAGTAAAAAACTTTGTTTTACGGGCTGTATTTTATATCCATCTAGTTTGACTTACGGAAATCTTGTTTGTTTGTTTGAGCCACAGGCTAAAAAGTCAAATCTTGCGACGACTATTTCGATCACTTACAATCATTCAATCGTCCTGAAACTTGGCAGATAGACTCGCCCTCGCACACACTTCATTCTGTAAAAATTTCAGCTCCCCAAAAAGGCAATCTTATAGAATCGGGGACTCAACTTTTCGAATCGGGGAATCCTCTTTTCCGATACGCAGCGTTGTCATTGGCCGCAAAAAAAACGGGCGCGCTGCCTGATTAAACGCACGCTATGTCGTAAAATGAACGCGGACTATATATTTGTAGAGGTAACTGCTTCGTAAGAGGCATTATAGGATACTAGATGGATATAGTAAAAAACTTTGTTTTTACGGGCTGTATTTTATTATCCATCTAGTTTAACTTGCGGAAATCTTGAATGTAATCTTGAATGTTTTAGCCACAGGCTAAAAAGTCAAATCGTGCGACGACTAATTCGATCACTTACAATCATTCAATCGTCCTGAAACTTGGCAGATAGACTCGCCCTCGCAGACACTTCATTCTATAAAAATTTCAGCTTCCCCAAAAAGGCTAGCTTATAGAATCGGGGACTCAAATTTTCGAATCGGGGAATCCCCTTTTCCGATACGCAGCGTTGCCATTGGCCAGCGTTGCCATTGGCCGCAACAAAAACGGGCGCGCTGCCTGATTAAACGCACGCTATGGCGTAAAATGAACGCGGACTATTTTCAGAGTACACGTTATAGGATACTAGATGGATATAGTAAAAAACTTTGTTTTTACGGGCTGTATTTTATTAATTAAATCAAATGCAACTAATTCTACTGCAAATCAAATGTCGTCGGAATATTTAACAAAGGGCACTGACCTTTGCAACCCTCTCACTTAGCTCAATTCCTTCCTGTCGTCTGACCTGCAGTCTCTGTATCTGTCACTCTCTGTCTCACTCTCTCTGTCTCTCTCTGTCTGCCTGTCTCTGTCTGCCTGTCTGTCTGTCTCTGTCTCTCTCTGCAGTCCAGTACACAACGAACGCCATTCGTTCTGTCTCATTCGAAGACATTTGTCCTTCTTTCCTTCTTTCCTTAGTCATTCCATTACTTCCTCTTGCTCTCATGCCATTTCTTCATCATTCCTCCCTCAAGTCCTTCTTGCCTCAGTCATTCCATTACTTCCTCTTGCTCTCATGCCATTTCTTCATCATTCCTCCCTCAAGTCCTTCTTGCCTCAGTCAGTCCATCACTTCCTCTTGCTCTCATGCCATTTCTTCCTCATTCCTCCCTCAAGTCCTTCTTGCCTCAGTCAGTCCATCACTTCCTCTTGCTCTCATGCCATTTCTTCCTCATTCCTCCCTCAAGTCCTTCTTGCCTCAGTCAGTCCATCACTTCCTCTTGCTCTCATGCCATTTCTTCATCATTCCTCCCTCAAGTCCTTCTTGCCTCAGTCAGTCCATCACTTCCTCTTGCTCTCATGCCATTTCTTCATCATTCCTCCCTCATTTCCTTCTAGCCTCAGTCAGTCCATCACTTCCTCTTGCTCTCATGCCATTTCTTCATCATTCCTCCCTCAAGTCCTTCTTGCCTCAGTCAGTCCATCACTTCCTCTTGCTCTCATGCCATTTCTTCCTCATTCCTCCCTCAAGTCCTTCTTGCCTCAGTCAGTCCATCACTTCCTCTTGCTCTCATGCCATTTCTTCCTCATTCCTCCCTCAAGTCCTTCTTGCCTCAGTCAGTCCATCACTTCCTCTTGCTCTCATGCCATTTCTTCCTCATTCCTCCCTCAAGTCCTTCTTGCCTCAGTCAGTCCATCACTTCCTCTTGCTCTCATGCCATTTCTTCATCATTCCTCCCTCAAGTCCTTCTTGCCTCAGTCAGTCCATCACTTCCTCTTGCTCTCATGCCATTTCTTCATCATTCCTCCCTCAAGTCCTTCTTGCCTCAGTCAGTCCATCACTTCCTCTTGCTCTCATGCCATTTCTTCATCATTCCTCCCTCATTTCCTTCTAGCCTCAGTCAGTCCATCACTTCCTCTTGCTCTCGCGCCATTTCTTCATCATTCCTCCCTCATTTCCTTCTAGCCTCAGTCAGTCCATCACTTCCTCTTGCTCTCATGCCATTTCTTCATCATTCCTCCCTCAAGTCCTTCTTGCCTCAGTCAGTCCATCACTTCCTCTTGCTCTCATGCCATTTCTTCCTCATTCCTCCCTCAAGTCCTTCTTGCCTCAGTCAGTCCATCACTTCCTCTTGCTCTCATGCCATTTCTTCCTCATTCCTCCCTCAAGTCCTTCTTGCCTCAGTCAGTCCATCACTTCCTCTTGCTCTCATGCCATTTCTTCATCATTCCTCCCTCAAGTCCTTCTTGCCTCAGTCAGTCCATCACTTCCTCTTGCTCTCGCGCCATTTCTTCATCATTCCTCCCTCATTTCCTTCTAGCCTCAGTCAGTCCATCACTTCCTCTTGCTCTCATGCCATTTCTTCATCATTCCTCCCTCAAGTCCTTCTTGCCTCAGTCAGTCCATCACTTCCTCTTGCTCTCATGCCATTTCTTCCTCATTCCTCCCTCAAGTCCTTCTTGCCTCAGTCAGTCCATCACTTCCTCTTGCTCTCATGCCATTTCTTCCTCATTCCTCCCTCAAGTCCTTCTTGCCTCAGTCAGTCCATCACTTCCTCTTGCTCTCATGCCATTTCTTCATCATTCCTCCCTCAAGTCCTTCTTGCCTCAGTCAGTCCATCACTTCCTCTTGCTCTCTCGCGCCATTTCTTCATCATTCCTCCCTCATTTCCTTCTAGCCTCAGTCAGTCCATCACTTCCTCTTGCTCTCATGCCATTTCTTCATCATTCCTCCCTCAAGTCCTTCTTGCCTCAGTCAGTCCATCACTTCCTCTTGCTCTCATGCCATTTCTTCCTCATTCCTCCCTCAAGTCCTTCTTGCCTCAGTCAGTCCATCACTTCCTCTTGCTCTCATGCCATTTCTTCCTCATTCCTCCCTCAAGTCCTTCTTGCCTCAGTCAGTCCATCACTTCCTCTTGCTCTCATGCCATTTCTTCCTCATTCCTCCCTCAAGTCCTTCTTGCCTCAGTCAGTCCATCACTTCCTCTTGCTCTCATGCCATTTCTTCATCATTCCTCCCTCAAGTCCTTCTTGCCTCAGTCAGTCCATCACTTCCTCTTGCTCTCATGCCATTTCTTCATCATTCCTCCCTCATTTCCTTCTAGCCTCAGTCAGTTCATCACTTCCTCTTGCTCTCATGCCATTTCTTCCTCATTGCTTCCTCATTTCCCTTCCTTCTCACTCCCCCACCCTTCCTCGGTTCCTTCCTAATCGCTGTCTTTCCTTATCCGAGCCCTTTCCTTTTGTCTATTCCTCGCTCTGCCATTCCCTTCCCTCCTCTTTCCGGCTCCAGCTCTCTTCCTTCCGTCGTTCCTGGAACTGAGCGACGAATTTTCATTGACCTTTGATTTTTCATCCCGGGATGAAACTCTGTTCAGTCATCAATGAAACGATTGAATGAATTTTATTACTTAGAGAATGAAAGACGATCGAAATGGAGACAGTGATGCACGGAGACCAACAGCTGGAGGAGGAGGAGGAGCAGGAAAAGGAGGAGCAGGAGGAGCAGGAAAAGGAGGAGCAGCAGGAAAAGGAGGAGGCGGAGGCAGAGGAGGAGAGGGACGCTGTCGTCGAGCGATCAACGCATCCTCCGTTTCATCGCTGGAGGTTAGTGTCCATTGACAATGTCAATCAAACGACCATCATTCCATCTTAGGTGACGCTGACGGAGAGGGAAGGGAGGCGAAGATGAGAATGGAAAAGGAAAATGGGAAGGAAGGAACGCAGGGACAGAGAGGGTCTCCTCTGCCTTCCCGCCTGGAAGGCAGAGGAGAAACGCGTAGAAGGAAGAGGTGGATGGAGATGGGAATAATAATGATCATGGAGATAGTGATATTGATACATACAGAGGGTGATGGAAAGGGAGAGAGAGAGAGAGCGAGACAGAGACAGAGACATACAGAGACTTATACAGAAAGATACAGAGACAGAGAGAGACATAGATAGCGAGCGGTTAAGGTAGAAAGAGAATCGCCCAATCTTAAGAACCATCTGAGATCAACTTCAAAGCAGCTTTAATTAATAATATTCATTGCCAAGTCGTTCGTTCCTCTGTGGGCGGCGGCGGCGGCGGCGGAGGGGTCGGTGGGGTCATAGAACTCTCCCTCCCTCGCTCCTTCCCTCCCTAAAAGAAACGACGATGACGATGACGACGACATTCAAACGCCCTTCGTTGAGACGATTCTTACTATCATATTGTCACTCCATTCCCACTCCATGCAGCTTGCTATATACTCCCTTGGTGGCTGGATGTCGTCGAATCGACTCCGGCTAAACCCTTCTAAAACGCAATTTATCTGGCTTGGCACCAGACAGCAGCTGGCATACCTTGATCTGTGTGCCCTCTCTACCCAGTTTCCCCTCTTCACTTTCTGCACTTCTGTTCGGGATCTTGGAGTGATACTCGACCAAGAACTCACTTTCACTCAACATGTTAACTCTGTCTCTCGTAGCTGCTTTTACCAGCTGCGCCAACTGCGAGTAATATCTCGCACTCTTACTCCCAGCGCTGCAGCTACGTTGCCAGTCGCCTTGACTATTGTTCCTCTCTATATGTTGGCCTTCCTCAGAGTCGGATTGGGCGCTTGGAGCGAGTTTTGCGCGCGGCTGCGCGATTGATTGGTGGCATCCCTAAGACGGGTCATGTATCCGAATATATGCGGGATGTCCTGCACGGGATGCCACTACCCCAACGCATCTCATTTTAGGATCTCTGCCTTCGTTTGGCGTATAACTATAGCCTCGTTGGTACCGCACCTGCTTATCTGCAGGAGCTCTGTCGCCCTATTTCTGCCAATATTGGCAGCCGACCCCTTCGTTCTGCGGTCCACGGTGACCTGTTGTGTCCCATTTCACGCACTTCTACAATGCAACATCAGGCCTTCTAAGCCGTGGAACCGAGTATCTGGAATGGGCTTCCTCTAGAG
>JACEVL010000894.1:665000-802582 GCA_020284085.1 Aporrectodea caliginosa
TGTGCGTCTGTCTGTTTGTCTGTGCGTCTGTCTGTTTGTCTGTGCGTCTGTCTGTTTGTCTGTGCGTCTGTCTGTTTGTCTGTGCGTCTGTCTGTTTGGTCTGTGTGTCTGTCTGTTTGTCTGTGCGTCTGTCTGTTTGGTCTGTGCGTCTGTCTGTTTGGTCTGTGCGTCTGTCTGTTTGTCTGTGCGTCTGTCTGTTTGTCCTGTGCGTCTGTCTGTTTGTCTGTGCGTCTGTCTGTTTGGTCTGTGCGTCTGTCTGTTTGGTCTGTACGTCTGTCTGTTTGTCTGTGCGTCTGTCTGTTTGTCCTGTGCGTCTGTCTGTTTGTCTGTGCGTCTGTCTGTTTGGTCTGTGCGTCTGTCTGTTTGGTCTGTACGTCTGTCTGTTTGGTCTGTGCGTCTGTCTGTTTGTCTGTGCGTCTGTCTGTTTGGTCTGTGCGTCTGTCTGTTTGTCTGTGCGTCTGTCTGTTTGGTCTGTGCGTCTGTCTGTTTGGTCTGTGCGTCTGTCTGTTTGGTCTGTTGGTCTGTTGACGGTGCTTTGGTCAGGTTTTGCTTGGAGAAGATGGCTGAGGAAACATTGGCGAGTATTCCACGTGGAAATCACGGTCGCCGACAAACAGACGACGACGGCCCCCGAGTCATTGGAAGGAGGCAGGGAAGAGGAAATGGATCGGTTCGTAATGGACGAAGTGGAGGACGAGGAGGAGGAATGGGAAGAGGAGGAAGAGGAGGAGTGGAAGGATGGGCGCTGAATTAAGAGGCAGATGTTATTACAACGATCGACGATGAATGATGATGATGATTGCAGGAAGGAGGATGAGAAGGTGGAGAAGAAGGTGGAGAAGGAGGAGGAACAGGAGGAGGAGGCCATGTGTTGATGTTGCGTTAGCTGGAGTACGTCCGAAAGTCCATGATGGGATACGATGACGACGATGATGATTGTGATTATATGTTGGTACGGCAACAACAAATTTTTGTCGCATCACGTTTTGTCTGATAAAGCTAGAAAATACTTTTAATCCATTTATAAGTGTATTTTAGATTGCCAAAAATATCACGAAACACTGTCAATCAGAGGTGCAAAAAACCAGACTTTTCTAAATGAAAAGTTGGTTTTTTCGTTCTTTTTTTGTTTTGGGGGGGATTTGGTGTTTTTGTTGTTGAGATTTTCCTATATCGGATCATAAAGTTCATAAAAATGGCATACTGTAATACCGTTCAAATTTATCAGATGCATAATTATAATGAAATTAACTAGAACGTACAGTAGAACAGTAGAATGTCATAAAACGAAGTTAACAAAGACCATACAACAATTTCCAAGAGAGTTGAAGAGACGACATTTTTGGCATTTATAATTTTAAATTTGTATTAAAAAATTGCGGTTTCTTGTTTCTTTTTTTTTAAAACAAAACCGTAAGTACTTTTTAAATCGTGGTGACTCCACGGAATCTAATCTAATCTAATCTAATCTAATCTAATCTAATCTAATCTAATCTAATATAATCTAATGTGATCTGATTTAAAATCCAACCTCATCTAAAATGATCACTTCTATGGCGCCACTGCAGTCAATAGACTCAAGACATCAGTTGATGGTCGCTAATTAGCAAAATCGTTTTGTCAAAGAAAGTCGAGGATGAGAGACCGAGAAGACATGGAAACAGCCTACGCAGGAATTTTCAATTTCAATTCAATTTGCTTATTGAAGAACAAGAACAAAACAAATAATATTTCACAGTAGTTAAACACAAAGCCTAATCATTTTAATATACTATTATCATTAGGCCTACATATATATATAAAGGGAGCAATGGGCTTACCCGAAGGGAATAATCCCGCTGAATGGGGGCCTATAGTTAAAAAATTATATTAACAAATCTTAATGATCCTTTCAGGGCCTCTTTTTTGAAACCATACAAGTCATTCATGTTATTGCATTACACTGTGAATTCTATTGCTGTTTCAAAATATAAAAAATTGAAAAAGAATTGAATTGCATCTTAGTAGTGACAAGTAATTAACACAGTGGCAGTAGGCCTAGCATGGGAACCCAGAAATAACTGCGTCGAGGTAGCTTCCCTCCACTAATAAAACCAAAAAAGAACTGAATAATTGCAATGTTATTTAACATTTTATTTAACATTTTTTGTGTGTGCACGGATTTGAATTTTAAATGAGGGTAGACTCATGGCCGCACATTACGACTTTCGGGTATTTGTTCTGGCAAATATGCTTATGTAGACTCTATTATTTCTAATGGCCTTGTCGAGTAAGTTTGGTTTGAAGTAGGCTGAGAAAGCTTGTGGGAGGAGATTAAAGATAGTGTGAACAAATGTTTTGCATATATAATGAGCACAGGTGTTCTTTAGGTTGATATATATATAATGTGTATCGATTGTTAAGCGTTTTAGTCTTAGGCCTTAGTTGCGCTGTCGGCTCGTGGGCGCTTGGCACAGTGTAGTAGATGTTTTAATGCAGTAGAGAGCTGTATGTTAGAAGTTACAGTTGAGCTGTATTGATAAGAACTTTGATTGTACGTTTGAAATAACTGTGTTTGAAGAAAGAAGAAACATTCAAAGAACTGTGTCAATTTAATTCTTAAACAGTTAGAAGTCGTTGAGCAATTTATATGTAGAGATAAGGAAAGTTCTTGAGGTAGGTCACAACTAAGAAAGAAAAGAGTTGGTGACATATTTGGTGAAACAGCGTCTGGGATTCGAAACAACGTCTGGGATTCGAAACAACGTCTGGGATTCGAAACAACGTCTGGGATTCGAAACAACGTCTGGGATTCGAAACAACGTCGACTGGTGAATACGCATTCAAATCATTGGTAAATCTACGACAACGAAAGCCTCAACGACAAAGGTATAAAAGTTGGTTGTTATCAAACAAAGAACAATCCCCAATACTTCAAACACAAAAGAAAACTCGTGTTTTCCAGAAAGGACAGCACTGAAGTAAAGAAGTAAGATGGAGAAATTAAGTGTCAAGAAACAAGCAGAACTGAAGAAGATGTCTTCTGAAAGATTAAAGCAGCGCTTGTTAAAGGCTGGTTTTGAAGAAGAGAAACTGAAAGATATGTCACGTGAAGACATGCTAGAAGCGTTAGCTGAAGTCTGGCTTAAAGAAGAAGCAGAGGAAGAAGAAGGTGCTGTCGGCGGTGCTGTGGAAAAGGTTACTGAGAAACCGCCTGGGCCTATGTCTATGGAGACGATGATGCAATGGATGATGATGACAAGACAAGAAGAGAAAGAAAGAGAGGAGAAACGAAGACAAGAAGATAAAGAAAGAGAGGAGAAACGAAGAGAAGAAGCAGAGCGTGTGAGACAAGAGGAGAAAGAAATACGACAGGAAGAATTACGTCTTCAGAGAGAGAAAGAAGAGAAAGCAGAGAATGTAAGACTGGAAGAATTACGTCTTCAAAGAGAGAAAGAAGAATTGCAAAGACAGCAATTTGAAATTCAATTAGAGCAATTGAGAAAAGATAGAGAAGATGCTGAAAGGAGAAGATTAGAGCAGATGATTGAATTTGAAAAGGCGCGGAAAAGTGACGAAGAGATACGTCAGCAACAGATTGAAGAGAAGAGACTACGTGAAGAAGAAAAGGAAAAAGTACGAATTTCAGAGTTGGAGCGAGCAGAAGAGGTTAGACAAGAAGAACTGAAATTACAGAAAGAAAGCATGGAGAAGGCGGAAGCGGAAAGACAAGAACGTTTAAAGTTGGAACAACAAAAAATAGCATTAAAAGAAGCACAACTCAAAGAGGAGAAACAAAATAGAGAAGCACAAGAACAAAGAAGGCAAGAAGAACGAGAAGAACAGAAAAGGAAACAGGAAGAAAGTGAAACGATGGTTTCGAAAATAAAGAAAATTGGTGATGCCATGAAACACGTGTTACCTAAAATGCCAAACGATATGATGGAGGTGCCATTATATTTCGAAACGGTTGAGAATGCGTTTCGTAGTTTCAACGTGCAAGAACAATTCTGGGTGAAGTTACTATTGCCATTGATGACTCCGAAAGCTAGAACTGTTCTAAACAGATTGTCATTCGATGATTTAGACGATTATCAGGTCGTGAAACAGCACTTGTTAAAAGAATTCAAGTTGACACCGAGAGAGTACAGATCGAAGTTTATTGATGCGAAGAAGACAGCTGAAGAAACATATACAATGTTTACAGCTAGGCTGAAGAACTTGTTGAACTATTATGTGAAAAGTCGCAAAGTGGATAAGAATTTTGAGAAGCTGTTTGATTTGTTAGTGGCGGATAAGTTGAAAGAATCACTACCACCAGGTCCACTACAGTTTGTGTTGTCGAAGGAAGGAACTGATTGTTACGAAGCTAGTGTTGTGGCAGACCTAGCGGACATTCATGTTAATAATCGAATTGGTTTGGCAATTCCGAATAAGACAAGTTTTGGTTTTGTTCCTAATGGCAAAAGAAATCAACAGTTCACTCCAAATTTTGGTTTTCATTGGAAGAGCAATCAAGAAACAGGAAATCAGTTCAGAGGTGCAGAAGTGAAACCAAATTCTCCGGTTGTTCACGAGAATAGAGAATCGATGATGGCCAGACAACGTCCGGTATATAACAAATCACCACCAAGGTTTGTCGCGAGAGAAGGCAATGCATCGTTTACTCCATATAAGAGAAAAGAAAGCATCGAACAACGAGGTGCAGTGGTGAAACGTTGTCACAACTGCGGATCAGACAGGCATTTGATGAAATTCTGTCCAGTTCCTGTTACAGCCTCAAATTATGGAAAACAAGAAAATTCGAGGGTGAATCGAATTCAAGTGGTTGATAATTCTGAAAGTCAAGCCACAGAACATCGGTCTCATTATTCTGAAGAAACTGAAGTAAAGTCAGTGATGAAATGTCACCTCTCACCTGATATTCAGAAAGAAATTCTATTGCACAATGGAATGCAGAAAGAAATGGCTGGAAAAGATGAAAGTACAACATTAAAGAAAGTGTTATTACAGTACGTCGAGGTAGAAATTCGTGGAACAGCAGGAAAAGAACCAATAAAAGTAAAAGCACTGATTGATTCTGGAGCAGAGGTTCCGGTGATTAGTGAAGAATTACTGGAAGGCATGAAGGTGGAGCAGATTGGAAAAGTGAACTTACAATGCGTGGCAGGAGATGCCATTCCTGCAAAGTTAGTGAAAGTTGATGTAAGGCTGTGTTGTAACGATGTGGAAGAAGAGGTAATTCCGCATAAAGTCAAATGTTCACTTACACCTTATGTGACATTGATGTGTGCTAGTATTGCAAAAATGGGAAGCACAGAAAGATTCTTGTTGCATCCAGAAATCATTGCAGAACTTAAAGCCGTGCCACAAGTGAAAATGATACAAGGAGATGTTCAAGTGAATGTAACGACGAGATTGCAGAGTCAGCGAAAGAAAGTGGTAGATGTGGAAGAGGAAAGTGAAACTGAAAGTTCAAGTGAAGAGGAAAACGAAAGCGATGATCAACAAACTTTAATGCAAGACGGTATAACAGCAGAGATGAGTGAACAAGAGATGGCTGCATGCAAGAATGGTAATCTAAATGAAACGAAAGAGGATAATGAATGTGATGTGGAGATAGGAGATTTGTTTGAAGAAAATGAGAAAGATGAAGAACAACAGATGCAGATTGCAGACGCAAAGAAATTCGAAGAACAGCAGAGACAAGATGAATCATTGAAAGCATGGTGGACGTTAGCGCCAGATAAAGAATCTGAATTCTGCGTGGTAAATGGCTTACTGTACAAGAGATATCGAATATTAGAGCAAACGATATATCAATTGGTGTTACCAAAAGAGCGACGAATGAAAGTGATGGAGTTGGCTCACGAATCAGTATTTGGAGGACATCTTGGAGAAGAGAAAACTAGAGAACGAATAAAGTTGTCTTTTACGTGGCCAAAGATGAGAAGAGATATAGTGAAATTTTGCAAATCATGTGAGAAATGTCAGTTAAAGGCAAGAAGTTTGGTGATGGACAGGGTTCCTATCACTCCAATTCCAAGAGAAGATGTGGCGTTTAGAAGAATTACGGTGGATTGTGTAGGACCAATCGAGCCAGCATCTGCTGCAGGTCACAAGTACTGTT
The DNA here is from genome assembly GCA_020284085.1 of Aporrectodea caliginosa. Taxonomy (NCBI): domain Eukaryota; kingdom Metazoa; phylum Annelida; class Clitellata; order Crassiclitellata; family Lumbricidae; genus Aporrectodea; species Aporrectodea caliginosa. Next base: position 671,110 of record JACEVL010000894.1, read on the forward strand.
TATGTATTGTCGATTCTTGCACCAGATGGCCTACAGTGTTTCTGTTGAAATCATTAACTGCAAAAGCTGTATGTGATGCTTTGATGGAGTTGTTCATGAACGTTGGTGTACCTTCAGTGATCACAAGTGACCAAGGAACAAATTTTACTGCGAGTCTGACAAGAGAATTTCTGAATTTAATGGGTTGTAGTCCAAGATTTGACACGCCAGGTCATCCAGAAGCAGCTGGATTAGTAGAAAGATGGAACCAAACATTCAAGAAAATGATCCATCATGTAATTGTTGACAATCCAAGGCAATGGCACAAAGTAATTCCGTTTACAGTGTGGGCATTACGAGAAGTACCGAATGCAACTACTGGAATTGCTCCTTATATGTTGGTGTATGGAAAGATTCCGCGTGGACCATTGGCAATTTTAAAAGAAAGTTGGACAAGAGAAATTAATTTACCACCTCATATTGGAATCCAACCAGAAAAGTACTTGAAAGACATGAAAGCAAATATGGAAAAAGCATTACTGTTTGCAGAATCATATTCACGAGAGAAGCAATTACAGTATACGAATCAATACAACAAAAGAGCGAAACATAAAGAATTTGAACCGGGTGAAAAAGTTATTGTGTTGTATCCGACGTCAACAAATAAACTGATTTCACGATGGCATGGTCCATGTACTGTCATACAACGAAGATCAAAGTACTCTTATTTGATTGATATGGGTGACGATTGTCGAAAGATAATTCACGCAAATAAAATCAGAAAGTACATTACAAGAGCAATGAGTTGTGGACTAATCGTTGAAGAAGATGAAGACTTTGGTTCAGTGGTTGAGTTGTTGACGAAGAATGACTTGCAAGATGAAAAGAATTCACTGAATCTTGATCCTGAACAGATTAGCCATTTAACATTGACTCAACAAAAACAATTGCTGGAAGTACTGAACAAATATTCTGATCGATTTTCTGAAAAGCCTGGACTATGTACATTGGTTGAACATGAAATTGAACTGAAACCGGAATTTCGTGAAAAAGAATTTATGGCTTACCGTATTCCACTCATCTATCGAGCAGAAGTTGAACGACAAATTAAAGAAATGCTTCAAGCCAACATTATAAAACCATCTTCGAGCAGAATGGCAAGTCCGTTGGTAATTGTTAAAAAGAAAGACGGTTCTCTGAGACTTGCCTGCGACTACAGATACATTAACTCGTTCACTGTGGATTGTAAATATCCGATGCCGATTGTGAAAGATGTTTTGCACAAAGTTGGAAAATCAAATGTGATCTCAATTTTTGATTGTCGAAGTGCTTACTGGACTTGTCCTGTTAAGCAAACTGATCAATGGAAAACTGCTTTTGTTACTCACAATGGACTGTACGAGTTTACTCGTGTTCCTTTCGGAATGATCAACTCAGGAAGAACATTTGTTAAAGCAATTAACATGGTTTTACAGCCTATAAATGAATTTGCTGAGCCCTATGTAGATGACATTGCTGTGCATTCAGATGATTGGAAGATTCATTTACAGCATTTAGATGCATATTTAATGCAAATGAGACTGCATAACATTACTCTGAACTTAAAGAAATGTATCTTTGGTAAGAGTGAGGTAAAGTTCATCGGTCATGTGGTTGGTTCTGGAACGATTCAAATGAATCCAGATAGAATTGAAAGTTTAATTAATTTGAAAACCCCAGAAACGAAGAAACAAGTTAAGCAATTGCTGGGATTTTTTGGTTACTATAGACAGTTTATCAAAGATTTTGCACAGATTGCGAAGCCTCTATCTGATTTGACAAGCAAACATGTTCCAGATAAGATTGATTGGACTGATAGACATCAACAGGCATTTAATTTACTTAAAGATGCTGTACGCTCTAAAGTTGTTTTATATGTTTTTGATGTTGGAAAACCTTTTAATTTGTACTGTGATAGCAGTGATTTTGCAGTAGGAGCTGTTTTAACGCAGATGGATGATAAGGGAATAGAACGCCCTGTATCATTTATAAGTCAGAAATTGACTGACACTCAGAAGAGATGGGCAACTGTAGAGAAAGAAGCCTATGCTATTGTTTGGGCTCTAAATAAGTTGAAAGAGATAATAATTGGATCTAAAGTTCACATCTTTACCGATCACAATCCTTTAACTTATCTGACTGAATCTATGTCTAAGTCTGCTAAACTGGTGCGTTGGGCTTTGGCACTGCAAACTTTTGATGTAGAAGTTAATTATAAGAAAGGACGATTAAATGTTGTAGCAGATTGTTTATCTAGATTATAAGATTGTTTATTTTACTGTTTTGTATAGTATTAAGTTTATTGCATAATTTAGTACATGATGATTTTGCAAATTTTTAAGTTTAATTTGCTCAATCCAAAGAAAGGGAAGGAGGTAATGTGAACAAATGTTTTGCATATATAATGAGCACAGGTGTTCTTTAGGTTGATATATATATAATGTGTATCGATTGTTAAGCGTTTTAGTCTTAGGCCTTAGTTGCGCTGTCGGCTCGTGGGCGCTTGGCCTAAAGTAGCCTAAACTTTGGCTGACGATAGATTCTCTACACGTGCAGTTAGCGCGCCAAACTTAGAAACTGCTGATGACAGTGAATTTGAACAATACAGTGTAGTAGATGTTTTAATGCAGTAGAGAGCTGTATGTTAGAAGTTACAGTTGAGCTGTATTGATAAGAACTTTGATTGTACGTTTGAAATAACTGTGTTTGAAGAAAGAAGAAACATTCAAATCAGACGGACCATCAACGATTCCAACGTAATACTGACAGTTTTGGCTTATTTATATATCGCCCTCTGTTCGTATGATCGTTTTTGGTTTCTCTAGAAATCTTGTCGGTTGATGGGGTCAGCCCTGAATCCCCGAAACCCGAATCCCCGAAAACGCTGAAAACAGACAAAGCCCGATTTCCCGAAAACAGTTTTCTAGAAAACAGCCGAGCTATTCAGAGTTAAATTGTAAACATGACATAGACTTAGCGTGGCCTTGATGTATATCGATTACTGTCTATTCAAATGTTTATTTGTTAATTATATTCTTTCGAGTTGGACTTAGAAAATCAATTTCGGGGATCCGGCCGAAATGCCTTTCGGGGATTCGAGTTTCGGGGATTCGGCCCGCACCCGGTTGATGGACACATTGATTAACTAGAAGCAGGATCTGTTAGACGACTTGCAGTGCAATAAAATTAAATGCACTTCCAAGTATAATTTATTTCATAGCGTTTTACTTCAGGCATAAATTTCGTGTCGTAAGCTGTATAGATTCTGTGTACATAACATAGCTGGAAAGACCGTTGAAAGTCATCGTGTGATTTAAGAGTGTTTGTTATAGACAATGGAGCAGCTGATGCACATGGGTGGATTTCTGGAGTCGTGGCAGACGGAGCTTCAGGAGTTGTTGGCCAGTCTGTCATCCGAACACCAGCGACATCGCACGACCCATAAGAAACTCCACTTCCGTCTGCAGAACTGCATCGATGTCTGTCAAGAGACGAACCGCCTGTCGTAAGCGGAAAAAATGCTCCATAGTCGAATGAGATCTCTCACTATCGGGTTACGTGATTGGCCAGCTTAAGATTCACAGCCAAATATCATGCAGCTTGGATAAATTTGCCTCTTAATGTTTTCTGTCTCAGCCAAGTTCTGATCCTCAACTATTTACAGAAGCAGCCTACTACAGACTCATCGCTTAAATGAAGTGAATTTTACGAATGAGGAGGGAGACAGTGTAGTCTTTACCAATGAGGTAGGGAAGCAGCATGTAATTAACGAGTGAGGTAGGGAGGCAGTGTATTAATTTACCTATGAGGTAGGGAGGCAGCATGATAATTTACTTTGCAGCAGGGAGGCAGCGTATAATTTACGAATGAGGTAGGGAGGCAGCGTATAATTTACGAATGAGGTAGGGAGGCAGCGTATAATTTACGAATGAGGTAGGGAGGCAGCGTATAATTTACGAATGAGGTAGGGAGGCAGCGTATAATTTCACGCAGGGATGGGCAGTAATTTAATTGGTGTAATTGAAATTACGTAATTTGAATTACAATTGTAATTGGTAATTTGTAATTTGTTGCTCTGGATCAATGTAATTTGTAATTTGTAATTACATTTTTTCATGTAATTTGTAATTTCAAATTACATCTGTAAAATCAAATTACTTTGAACAAACTAGAACCAGAGACTCCACAACCAGACCAGTTTTGAAAGCATCTTTTCCTTATCTTGATCACCTTCACTATAGTATTTCTGGAATGAAAAATAGTAACACTGAACTCTGAATGCTTAACAAAATTGGAGTCATTGTCAGAAGTAGTAGCAACAATTTTGTCATGTGTCAGACCGAGATCATAATGTATTACATAGATGAGTTGCGCTACTCCATCACACGTGTGTGATCCAACAAAAGGTCTGCATGCTAAGGCAACTGAGCTTCGCTCAAATGCACATGCATCGATCCAGTGACAGGTTACTCCCATGTAGGCCTAACTTCTGTGTTTAGTAGACCAGACATCTGCAATTAAAGATATTATTTATACAATTTAATTCTGCACTTTCTTCATCTGTGCTGGTACGCAAACTCATTATAGTTTTGAAAGCATGATTGTAAGGTCAAACAGATGCCGATTATCGGATAACCTGTTCGAACAGTTGCTACTTCTTAGAGAATATTAAATAAACAGTTTCAAACACTCGAATATAAATGAACAGTGGAAACAAAGCATGTGTTTCCTGACTGAATTTCTTGATCCCAACTATGCATGTAATTTGTAATTTGATGTAATTGAAATTACGTAATTTGTAATTTGTAATTTCCCCAAAATTTCTAAAGTAATTTGTAATTTGTAATTCAATTACATTTTCCCAAGTAATTTGTAATTTGTAATTCAATTACATTTCACTGTGTAATTTGCCCATCTCTGAGGAGTGGTAATTGTTATCACATTCTAATCATGGTTAATTTGCAATATAGACTTCTGCAATTTTGTGAAATTGTGACTGAGATTTTATTAAATAGTTTAACTTTAAGAACACATGAAGGTTCTGTCGATCAGGCCGAGTTTTCAAGCAGCTTTCATATGCGATGATCATGGTTTTGATTTAAAGCAGTATTTTAAGTTACTCCTCACAGCTTTCAACTACGGTTTCTGTCCTAAAACAAAGTGATATAACTCCGCACAATGACTTGACCTATTGGTTCCCCGTACTATATGATCAGTCTCGATCCTTTGCTTCAATTAGTGCCTCTCTCTTTGGACTGCGCTTTCTTCTTCCGTTCGCTCTAGCAGTCTCTCATCTTCCTTCCTTTTCTCAAAGTATTTTACGCGGGGCCTTGCGCACTGGGATCGCTTCTGAACAGTTAACCCTACTGTAGGCGCTTTACAAATACTTAAATACAATACAATACAATGTCATTCTATAAATTGCTTTCACAAGCTGTGAATATTGGTTCCCCGTACTAAAATCTATGGCTCAGTCTCGATCCTTTGCTTCAATTAGTGCCTCTCTCTTTGGACTGCGCTTTCTTCTTCCGTTCGCTAATGATCGCACAGGTGTTCCTTTATGTTAAATACAATATATATATAATGTGTAGCTGTGAACTAATGATTGTTAAGCGTTTTTAGTCTTAATGTGTATTCGATAGTTGCGCTGTCGGCTCGTGGGCGCTTGGCCTAAAGTAGCCTAAACTTTGGCTGACGATAGATTCTCTACACGTGCAGTTAGCGCGCCAAACTTAGAAACTGCTGATGACAGTGAATTTGAACTATACAGTGTAGTAGATGTTTTAATGCAGTAGAGAGCTGTATGTTAGAAGTTACAGTTGAGCTGTATTGATAAGAACTTTGATTGTACGTTTGAAATAACTGTGTTTAAAGAAAGGAGAAACATTCAAAGAACTGTGTCAATTTAATTCTTAAACAGTTAGAAGTCGTTGAGCAATTTATATGTAGAGATAAGGAAAGTTCTTGAGGTAGGTCACAACTAAGAAAGAAAAGAGTTGGTGACATATTTGGTGGCAGCAGCGGTAGGATTCGAAACAACGTCTGGAATTCGAAACAACGTCTGGGATTCGAAACAACGTCTGGGATTCGAAACAACGTCTGGGATTCGAAACAACGTCTGGGATTCGAAACAACGTCTGGGATTCGAAACAACGTCGACTGGTGAATACGCATTCAAATCATTGGTAAATTGACGACAACGAAAGCCTCAACGACAAAGGTATAAAAGTTGGTTGTTATCAAACAAAGAACAATCCCCAATACTTCAAACACAAAAGAAAACTCGTGTTTTCCAGAAAGGACAGCACTGAAGTAAAGAAGTAAGATGGAGAAATTAAGTGTCAAGAAACAAGCAGAACTGAAGAAGATGTCTTCTGAAAGATTAAAGCAGCGCTTGTTAAAGGCTGGTTTTGAAGAAGAGAAACTGAAAGATATGTCACGTGAAGACATGCTAGAAGCGTTAGCTGAAGTCTGGCTTAAAGAAGAAGCAGAGGAAGAAGAAGGTGCTGTCGGCGGTGCTGTGGAAAAGGTTACTGAGAAACCGCCTGGGCCTATGTCTATGGAGACGATGATGCAATGGATGATGATGACAAGACAAGAAGAGAAAGAAAGAGAGGAGAAACGAAGACAAGAAGATAAAGAAAGAGAGGAGAAACGAAGAGAAGAAGCAGAGCGTGTGAGACAAGAGAAAGAAATACGACAGGAAGAATTACGTCTTCAGAGAGAGAAAGAAGAGAAAGCAGAGAATGTAAGACTGGAAGAATTACGTCTTCAAAGAGAGAAAGAAGAATTGCAAAGACAGCAATTTGAAATTCAATTAGAGCAATTGAGAAAAGATAGAGAAGATGCTGAAAGGAGAAGATTAGAGCAGATGATTGAATTTGAAAAGGCGCGGAAAAGTGACGAAGAGATACGTCAGCAACAGATTGAAGAGAAGAGACTACGTGAAGAAGAAAAGGAAAAAGTACGAATTTCAGAGTTGGAGCGAGCAGAAGAGGTTAGACAAGAAGAACTGAAATTACAGAAAGAAAGCATGGAGAAGGCGGAAGCGGAAAGACAAGAACGTTTAAAGTTGGAACAACAAAAAATAGCATTAAAAGAAGCACAACTCAAAGAGGAGAAACAAAATAGAGAAGCACAAGAACAAAGAAGGCAAGAAGAACGAGAAGAACAGAAAAGGAAACAGGAAGAAAGTGAAACGATGGTTTCGAAAATAAAGAAAATTGGTGATGCCATGAAACACGTGTTACCTAAAATGCCAAACGATATGATGGAGGTGCCATTATATTTCGAAACGGTTGAGAATGCGTTTCGTAGTTTCAACGTGCAAGAACAATTCTGGGTGAAGTTACTATTGCCATTGATGACTCCGAAAGCTAGAACTGTTCTAAACAGATTGTCATTCGATGATTTAGACGATTATCAGGTCGTGAAACAGCACTTGTTAAAAGAATTCAAGTTGACACCGAGAGAGTACAGATCGAAGTTTATTGATGCGAAGAAGACAGCTGAAGAAACATATACAATGTTTACAGCAAGGCTGAAGAACTTGTTGAACTATTATGTGAAAAGTCGCAAAGTGGATAAGAATTTTGAGAAACTGTTTGATTTGTTAGTGGCGGATAAGTTGAAAGAATCACTACCACCAGGTCCACTACAGTTTGTGTTGTCGAAGGAAGGAACTGATTGTTACGAAGCTAGTGTTGTGGCAGACCTAGCGGACATTCATGTTAATAATCGAATTGGTTTGGCAATTCCGAATAAGACAAGTTTTGGTTTTGTTCCTAATGGCAAAAGAAATCAACAGTTCACTCCAAATTTTGGTTTTCATTGGAAGAGCAATCAAGAAACAGGAAATCAGTTCAGAGGTGCAGAAGTGAAACCAAATTCTCCGGTTGTTCACGAGAATAGAGAATCGATGATGGCCAGACAACGTCCGGTATATAACAAATCACCACCAAGGTTTGTCGCAAGAGAAGGCAATGCATCGTTTACTCCATATAAGAGAAAAGAAAGCATCGAACAACGAGGTGCAGTGGTGAAACGTTGTCACAACTGCGGATCAGACAGGCATTTGATGAAATTCTGTCCAGTTCCTGTTACAGCCTCAAATTATGGAAAACAAGAAAATTCGAGGGTGAATCGAATTCAAGTGGTTGATAATTCAGAAAGTCAAGCCACAGAACATCAGAACAATGAAACTGAAGTAAAGTCAGTGATGAAATGTCACCTTTCACCTGATATTCAGAAAGAAATTCTATTGCACAATGGAATGCAGAAAGAAATGGCTGGAAAAGATGAAAGTACAACATTGAAGAAAGTGTTATTACAGTACGTCGAGGTAGAAATTCGTGGAACAGCAGGAAAAGAACCAATAAAAGTAAAAGCACTGATTGATTCTGGAGCAGAGGTTCCGGTGATTAGTGAAGAATTACTGGAAGGCATGAAGGTGGAGCAGATTGGAAAAGTGAACTTACAATGCGTGGCAGGAGATGCCATTCCTGCAAAGTTAGTGAAAGTTGATGTAAGGCTGTGTTGTAACGATGTGGAAGAAGAGGTAATTCCGCATAAAGTCAAATGTTCACTTACACCTTATGTGACATTGATGTGTGCTAGTATTGCAAAAATGGGAAGCACAGAAAGATTCTTGTTGCATCCAGAAATCATTGCAGAACTTAAAGCCGTGCCACAAGTGAAAATGATACAAGGAGATGTTCAAGTGAATGTAACGACGAGATTGCAGAGTCAGCGAAAGAAAGTGGTAGATGTGGAAGAGGAAAGTGAAACTGAAAGTTCAAGTGAAGAGGAAAACGAAAGCGATGATCAACAAACTTTAATGCAAGACGGTATAACAGCAGAGATGAGTGAACAAGAGATGGCTGCATGCAAGAATGGTAATCTAAATGAAACGAAAGAGGATAATGAATGTGATGTGGAGATAGGAGATTTGTTTGAAGAAAATGAGAAAGATGAAGAACAACAGATGCAGATTGCAGACGCAAAGAAATTCGAAGAACAGCAGAGACAAGATGAATCATTGAAAGCATGGTGGACGTTAGCGCCAGATAAAGAATCTGAATTCTGCGTGGTAAATGGCTTACTGTACAAGAGATATCGAATATTAGAGCAAACGATATATCAATTGGTGTTACCAAAAGAGCGACGAATGAAAGTGATGGAGTTGGCTCACGAATCAGTATTTGGAGGACATCTTGGAGAAGAGAAAACTAGAGAACGAATAAAGTTGTCTTTTACGTGGCCAAAGATGAGAAGAGATATAGTGAAATTTTGCAAATCATGTGAGAAATGTCAGTTAAAGGCAAGAAGTTTGGTGATGGACAGGGTTCCTATCACTCCAATTCCAAGAGAAGATGTGGCGTTTAGAAGAATTACGGTGGATTGTGTAGGACCAATCGAGCCAGCATCTGCTGCAGGTCACAAGTACTGTTTATGTATTGTCGATTCTTGCACCAGATGGCCTACAGTGTTTCTGTTGAAATCATTAACTGCAAAAGCTGTATGTGATGCTTTGATGGAGTTGTTCATGAACGTTGGTGTACCTTCAGTGATCACAAGTGACCAAGGAACAAATTTTACTGCGAGTCTGACAAGAGAATTTCTGAATTTAATGGGTTGTAGTCCAAGATTTGACACGCCAGGTCATCCAGAAGCAGCTGGATTAGTAGAAAGATGGAACCAAACATTCAAGAAAATGATCCATCATGTAATTGTTGACAATCCAAGGCAATGGCACAAAGTAATTCCGTTTACAGTGTGGGCATTACGAGAAGTACCGAATGCAACTACTGGAATTGCTCCTTATATGTTGGTGTATGGAAAGATTCCGCGTGGACCATTGGCAATTTTAAAAGAAAGTTGGACAAGAGAAATTAATTTACCACCTCATATTGGAATCCAACCAGAAAAGTACTTGAAAGACATGAAAGCAAATATGGAAAAAGCATTACTGTTTGCAGAATCATATTCACGAGAGAAGCAATTACAGTATACGAATCAATACAACAAAAGAGCGAAACATAAAGAATTTGAACCGGGTGAAAAAGTTATTGTGTTGTATCCGACGTCAACAAATAAACTGATTTCACGATGGCATGGTCCATGTACTGTCATACAACGAAGATCAAAGTACTCTTATTTGATTGATATGGGTGACGATTGTCGAAAGATAATTCACGCAAATAAAATCAGAAAGTACATTACAAGAGCAATGAGTTGTGGATTAATCGTTGAAGAAGATGAAGACTTTGGTTCAGTGGTTGAGTTGTTGACGAAGAATGACTTGCAAGATGAAAAGAATTCACTGAATCTTGATCCTGAACAGATTAACCATTTAACATTGACTCAACAAAAACAATTGCTGGAAGTACTGAACAAATATTCTGATCGATTTTCTGAAAAGCCTGGACTATGTACATTGGTTGAACATGAAATTGAACTGAAACCGGAATTTCGTGAAAAAGAATTTATGGCTTACCGTATTCCACTCATCTATCGAGCAGAAGTTGAACGACAAATTAAAGAAATGCTTCAAGCCAACATTATAAAACCATCTTCGAGCAGAATGGCAAGTCCGTTGGTAATTGTTAAAAAGAAAGACGGTTCTCTGAGACTTGCCTGCGACTACAGATACATTAACTCGTTCACTGTGGATTGTAAATATCCGATGCCGATTGTGAAAGATGTTTTGCACAAAGTTGGAAAATCAAATGTGATCTCAATTTTTGATTGTCGAAGTGCTTACTGGACTTGTCCTGTTAAGCAAACTGATCAATGGAAAACTGCTTTTGTTACTCACAATGGACTGTACGAGTTTACTCGTGTTCCTTTCGGGATGATCAACTCAGGAAGAACATTTGTTAAAGCAATTAACATGGTTTTACAGCCTATAAATGAATTTGCTGAGCCCTATGTAGATGACATTGCTGTGCATTCAGATGATTGGAAGATTCATTTACAGCATTTAGATGCATATTTAATGCAAATGCGACTGCATAACATTACTCTGAACTTAAAGAAATGTATCTTTGGTAAGAGTGAGGTAAAGTTCATCGGTCATGTGGTTGGTTCTGGAACGATTCAAATGAATCCAGATAGAATTGAAAGTTTAATTAATTTGAAAACCCCAGAAACGAAGAAACAAGTTAAGCAATTGCTGGGATTTTTTGGTTACTATAGACAGTTTATCAAAGATTTTGCACAGATTGCGAAGCCTCTATCTGATTTGACAAGCAAACATGTTCCAGATAAGATTGATTGGACTGATAGACATCAACAGGCATTTAATTTACTTAAAGATGCTGTACGCTCTAAAGTTGTTTTATATGTTTTTGATGTTGGAAAACCTTTTAATTTGTACTGTGATAGCAGTGATTTTGCAGTAGGAGCAGTTTTAACGCAGATGGATGATAAGGGAATAGAACGCCCTGTATCATTTATAAGTCAGAAATTGACTGACACTCAGAAGAGATGGGCAACTGTAGAGAAAGAAGCCTATGCTATTGTTTGGGCTCTAAATAAGTTGAAAGAGATAATAATTGGATCTAAAGTTCACATCTTTACCGATCACAATCCTTTAACTTATCTGACTGAATCTATGTCTAAGTCTGCTAAACTGGTGCGTTGGGCTTTGGCACTGCAAACTTTTGATGTAGAAGTTAATTATAAGAAAGGACGATTAAATGTTGTAGCAGATTGTTTATCTAGATTATAAGATTGTTTATTTTACTGTTTTGTATAGTATTAAGTTTATTGCATAATTTAGTACATGATGATTTTGCAAATTTTTAAGTTTAATTTGCTCAATCCAAAGAAAGGGAAGGAGGTAATGTGAACAAATGTTTTGCATATATAATGAGCACAGGTGTTCTTTAGGTTGATATATATATAATGTGTATCGATTGTTAAGCGTTTTAGTCTTAGGCCTTAGTTGCGCTGTCGGCTCGTGGGCGCTTGGCCTAAAGTAGCCTAAACTTTGGCTGACGATAGATTCTCTACACGTGCAGTTAGCGCGCCAAACTTAGAAACTGCTGATGACAGTGAATTTGAACAATACAGTGTAGTAGATGTTTTAATGCAGTAGAGAGCTGTATGTTAGAAGTTACAGTTGAGCTGTATTGATAAGAACTTTGATTGTACGTTTGAAATAACTGTGTTTGAAGAAAGAGAGAAACATTCAAAGAACTGTGTCAATTTAATTCTTAAACAGTTAGAAGTCGTTGAGCAATTTATATGTAGAGATAAGGAAAGTTCTTGAGGTAGGTCACAACTAAGAAAGAAAAGAGTTGGTGACAGAGAGCATTGCTAAAGACGGGCTTTTGAGACTTTCCCACATCAAACGCCCTATTTTGTAAAAATGTTAACGTTTGTCTTACACAATAAAGGCTACTTACTTACTTAAGTCGTTGCTTGATGCGCATACATCTACCTTTAATGAATATGCATGACCGTTAATGAATATGCATGAGCGGACGAAGAAACAGAAAGTAAAAGTCTGAAAATTCTTTGCGGAAATAAAGTGAAAACAGGGAAATAAATGAAATATTTCGGTCCGCTGATCCATAGTGAAATAATAACCGACTGTCGTGAAAGCAAGGGCAGGTAAAATACAGCGATCGTATCGTTTGGATTGTATGCGTAATGTTAAGTTTCCTGTTCAGACGGACCATCAACGATTCCAACGTAATACTGACAGTTTTGGCTTATTTATATATCGCCCTCTGTTCGTATGATCGTTTTTGGTTTCTCTAGAAATCTTGTCGGTTGATGGGGGTCAGCCCGAATCCCCGAAACCCGAATCCCCGAAAACGCTGAAAACAGACAAAAGCCCGATTTCCCGAAAACAGTTTTCTAGAAAACAGCCGAGCTATTCAGAGTTAAATTGTAAACATGATATAGACTTAGCGTGGCCTTGATGTATATCGATTACTGTCTATTCAAATGTTTATTTGTTAATTATATTCTTTCGAGTTGGACTTAGAAAATCAATTTCGGGGATCCGGCCGAAATGCCTTTCGGGGATTCGAGTTTCGGGGATTCGGCCCGCACCCGGTTGATGGACACATTGATTAACTAGAAGCAGGATCTGTTAGACGACTTGCAGTGCAATAAAATTAAATGCACTTCCAAGTATAATTTATTTCATAGCGTTTTACTTCAGGCATAAATTTCGTGTCGTAAGCTGTATAGATTCTGTGTACATAACATAGCTGGAAAGACCGTTGAAAGTCATCGTGTGATTTAAGAGTGTTTGTTATAGACAATGGAGCAGCTGATGCACATGGGTGGATTTCTGGAGTCGTGGCAGACGGAGCTTCAGGAGTTGTTGGCCAGTCTGTCATCCGAACACCAGCGACATCGCACGACCCGCAAGAAACTCCACTTCCGTCTGCAGAACTGCATCGATGTCTGTCAAGAGACGAACCGCCTGTCGTAAGCGGAAAAAATGCTCCATAGTCGAATGAGATCTCTCACTATCGGGTTACGCATCTGGGCTTAGATTCACAGCCAAATATCATAGCAGGATAAATTTGCCTCTTAATGTTTTCTGTCTCAGCCAAGTTCTGATCCTTCAGCCTTACAGAAGCACCTTGCCTACTACACAGACTCATCGTTTAAATGAAGGAATTTTACAGTTTGATCAGACAGTGTAGTCTTTACCAATGAGGTAGGGAAGCAGCATGTGCTTAACGAGTGAGGTAGGGAGGCAGTGTATTCTTTACCTATGGTGCAGGGAGGCAGCATGACTTTACCTTTGCAGCAGGGAGGCAGCGTATAATTTACGAATGAGGTAGGGAGGCAGCGTATAATTTACGAATGAGGTAGGGAGGCAGCGTATAATTTACGAATGAGGTAGGGAGGCAGCGTATAATTTACGAATGAGGTAGGGAGGCAGCGTATAATTTACGCAGGGATGGGCAGTAATTTAATTGGTGTAATTGAAATTACGTAATTTGAATTACAATTGTAATTGGTAATTTGTAATTTGTTGCCCTGGATCAATGTAATTTGTAATTTGTAATTGAATTACATTTTTTTCATGTAATTTGTAATTTCAAATTACATCCGTAAAATCAAATTACTTTGAAAAAACTAGAACCAGAGACTCCACAACCAGACCAGTTTTGAAAGCATCTTTTCGATCCTTATCTTGATCACCTTCACTATAGTATTTCTGGAATGAAAAATATTAACACTGAACTCTGAATGCTTTAACAAAATTGGAGCCATTGTCAGAAGTAGTAGCAACAATTTTGTCATGTGTCAGACCGAGATCATAATGTATTACATAGATGAGTTGCGCTACTCCATCACACGTGTGTGATCCAACAAAACGTCTGCATGCTAAGGCAACTGAGCGTCACTCAAATGCACATGCATCGATCCAGTGACATGTTACTCCCATGTAGGCCTAACTTCTGTGTTTAGTAGACCAGACATCTGCAATTAAAGATATTATTTATACAATTTAATTCTGCACTTTCTTCATCTGCGCTGGTACGCAAACTCATTATAGTTTTGCAAGCATAATTATGATTGTAAGGTCAAACAGATGCCAATTATCGGATAACCTCTTCGAACAGTTGCTACTTCTTAGAGAATATTAAATAAACAGTTTCAAACACTCCAATATAAGTGAACAGTGGAAATAAAGCATGTGTTTCCTGACTGAATTTCTTGATCCCAACTATGCATGTAATTTGTAATTTGATGTAATTGAAATTACGTAATTTGTAATTTGTAATTTCCCAAAAATTTCTAAAGTAATTTGTAATTTGTAATTCAATTACATTTTCCCAAGTAATTTGTAATTTGTAATTCAATTACATTTCACTGTGTAATTTGCCCATCCCTGAATTTACGAATGAGGTAGGGAGGCAGCGTATAATTTACGAATGAGGTAGGGAGGCAGCGTATAATTTACGAATGAGGTAGGGAGGCAGCGTATAATTTACGAATGAGGTAGGGAGGCAGCGTATAATTTACGAGTGGGACAGAGACATAGTGTGTGCTTTGCCTTGTAAACTCTAAATTTATGAGCACTGGAGATCATAGATATTTATTGCTGTTGCTGTTGATTGTTTCGTTAGGTACATGGCTCTGCCTAAGAACGTGATCATCAATATTCCGATTGTGGCATCTGTCGTCTCAGATGTTCCCTTTGACAAGGAGAATGCGTTCTTTGAAGTTGGTGAGAACCATTCCACTTCGTTTCTTTTCTGCTGTTTGCACTGCAGCTGAAAACGAAAATAATGACTTACTGATTGTGTTCAATAGATGTTAGACTGCATCTTCTGGTTGATCGGTTGTTCAAAGCACTTGGATCGGACTTTGTCTAGAGCAGAAGATGAACTATTAAGTAAGTTAGAAGGAAAGATCAAATGACCTCCAACTGAGATGGTTGGACAATGACAGGCGATATAAACTTTCCAAAACTCTGGAGAAGAAAGTGCTTTTGAAGCTCCATTTGCCCTTTATTAATTAGTTTAACGGTTTACAGTTGAACTTGAACCATTGAACAGTCAGAATATTTAGTTTTTGTGTTTAAACAGAATTATATAATTGTTAGAACTTAAACTGAAATTAAAGTATTAAAACTAAAAACTGAAATTAACTTACTAAAACTAGAGCTAAAATTCATCCATAAAAACTAAAATGGAAACTGAAACTAATATTCAGTAACAATAAGAACTAAAACTGAAACTAAAAATTAATACTAACAATCATAACTGTAATCTAAAACTGAAACTAAAATTGAGGCAATATTAAAACAACACTACGGTACTCCATAGAGAATTGGGAAGGACGGATTTCTGCACAACTGGCAGCTTTCTTTATTTATGCACAATTTGTTTCTGCAACTAAATACAATTTGTTTCTGCAACTAAATACAATTTGTTTCTGCAACTAAATACAATTTGTTTCTGCAACTAAATACAATTTGTTTCTGCAACTGAATACAACTGCCATTGACTGTTGTCTGTGTTCAACGCAGAGGTCCTTACAATGTCCGAACAGGGAACCATAGTGATTGGTGCAGTCAGCAAGGAGTTCCAGCCAGGGTACCAGCCAGGAGCAATGGATCGTTCGGCTGGATACGGCATTGCTGATGGAAGGTGCAAATTAATTATTTGATAAGAAATAATTAAATAATTGAAGATCTTAGTTCAGTAACCAGTTATGTAGTCATGCCTCTTTCTTGCTAAAAAAAGTGTGCCAGCATGATTGGAATATAGTATTCTATATACCCTGCAAATTTGGTGTAAATCTGAATATTTGTATAGTCATTTTTGGAAAAGATTATGTAAACATAATATGGTATTGTGCAGCCGGCAGTATTTTACCATTACTCCATTGCAACATTCCGGTATGATAACAAGCATTGTCATTTTTTTCTTGTAAACTTTGTAATAAAATCAGTGCAACAATCAGGATATTTGGCATACCCGGCTTCTTGCATAATTTTCATGCTGTGTAATAGCAATCATTTGGTGCAAGAATAAGATATGTCGACTAACACCAGATGACATGTGTTCATTCATTCATTCATTCATTCATTCATGTGTGGTTAATGCAGCTGCTAGAGAACAAACTTTGTCTACATAACCTGTTATTGCACCCGTAATGATACTGATGGTAAAGTGTTGGTGTTGTCAATAACCCGGTATGAAGCAAAATGTTGTGTTAAAGACAGTTAATGTTACCTTTCGCATTGCATCAAGTAACAATAAAGACAATAATTATACTTACATGGTGCTTCAAACAGCTTGTCCATATGTCTTCAATTGCCTTAGATATAGCAGTTTCAACTGTCAGATCTTTGAAGCCATTTTCCCGAAACTCTTGATATCCAACAAATACCTGGTTACAGAACTAATGTCTTCAATTGCATCTGGATGATAAGCTGAGCTTAGACAATGAGATTAAACACTTAAACACCATCCAACAAAGTGAGTGCAGAATTTTAAACTTATGCAGTTATGCTAAGAAAGTGCAGCCAGTTCTGGAGACTTGACTTTTAGTTGTGTTAAAATTTCATAGTGAGAAACTTTATGGTTTGAATTCTGGACTTGCACAAACTGTGTTGTCCACATTTGAATACCGTCTGCTCAGCATTTTACTCTCATTATTTAGTGTTATTGGGAAGAACTCTGACTCAGGTCTTTGATCTATGAAGAGAGGTTTCCATCTGAATTTGCCTCTGATGCACTTGTTGAGCATTGAATGTCTTTGTTTCTGCAGTTTTCGTGATAGTTCTAAGGTGAGTTACGATCCGAACGCCATCTGCCGGGCGGGGGATAAAGTCGGCTGTGGACTCGACTTCAGCGAAGAGAATCAACCAATCGTCTACTTCACCAAGAACGGAAACAAGGCAAGCGACTATTCCCAATTAAGCAGGAACTCTTTCTTCTTCTCCTCCTCCTCCTTCATCTAGTATACATATGTGGTTTTTGTCTTTGCAATTGTAACGACCCTTATCACCAGGGTTTTGTGACACGAGAAGCCGCTGATGTGCCAGTGACATCCTGTGTTTGCAGACATCGCCAGTCTGCGCCATTTCTTTGCTTCTCTGTCATTCATCGGCCGAATGAATTCGAGCAACTTCTGTTGAGCCATTATAGTAATGTGCAAGACATTGATCGGTTGATTAATGCATGCATCAAACATTGCTAATGTTGCAGTTAGTCAGAAATAAAAGTGAAAAGATTACTGAGCGGAAATACTGTTTAGCTCTTTTTCGTATAAACATCAATGGCATTTGAAATAGACAAATCTTCACTCATGTCCTCATTCATTCATTCATTGCGAGAATTTATATAGCGCCCTTCATGATTAGTAATCAGGAGCGCTGCTGACCCAGTGTCCCGTGTTTAAATGCACCATTAAAAATGTGTGATTTTGAAATATTTTCTGTTGTTTTGGTTGTGAGACATTTCTTGTCTGTGTTGTTTGTGGTCGTCGAAGGTGTTTGAGTTTCCATTGGCTGCTGGTGGTGCTGATGATGATGATCCGTCGTTGGATCAAGTTCTTCGATATCCATCGATCAGCATGACGACTCCTAAGGAGGAAGTGCGTCTGCTGCAGGACGCACCGTGGAGGAGTGCCACGCAGGGGGTAAGAGGGGATCTGGAGCGGAGGGGAGGGGGTTGGTGCCTCAACTGAGCAGGAGGCATTATTGCCATTAATTGCCTATCTTGGCAATTAATGGCTACTCAGAGGGAAGGAAGGAAGGATGGAAGGAAAAAGGAAGGAAGGAAGGAAAAAGGGAGGAAGGAAAAAAGGAAGGAAAAAGGAAGGAAGGAAGGAAGGAAAAATGAAGGAAGGAAGGAAGGAAAAAATGAAGGAAGGAAGGAAAAAAAGGAAGGAAGGAAGGAAAAAAGGAAGGAAGGAAGGAAGGAAAAATGAAGGAAGGAAGGAAAAAGGAAGGAAGGAAGGAAAAAGGAAGGAAGGAAAAAGGAAGGAAGGAAGGAAGGAAGGCTGTTGGTTGACTCACTGGGTGATGATGATGATGAGTTGACATCTGATTTGTCTGTGGTCAGCTACGTCTTAATAAATGGCAGATGATCGGAAAGGGTTAGGTTAAAGTTCATTCAGACTAAGAAATAAACTGCAGCCTGTAAGTATGAATATATCTGGACTCTGAATATAACAGCTTTTGAGTTACTTAGAATCGCACTGATAATTGATTCTTATTTTTGCTGACAGTTAAGCAACAGTATTGTCCTAAATATCGAAACATGCAGGCAGTTTGACAAGTTAATCAAGAGAAGTCAGTTTGTTTAATGATTTTGGAAGCTGAAGATTATTAATGGTTTTTAATTAGAATTGGTTCTGACTGTCTTGTGTTTTCTCATGATCAGTTACTGTTGTATCTTTTTAGTCGGACAACCGCGAAGGGCTGAAGCTTTGCAGAGAAACTGGGCAGCTGTCGTAAGTGAAGAAACATTCCAGTTGAATGAATGAAGAGAGATTTAGTTTTACGCTGTGTAGAACGAAGCTATGCCTTTAGATATTAGGGTGACGAGCAAATACAAAAGCTGCCTAAACCAGGGCTTTTAGAAAATTTTAGAACTGCACAACCTCTTCTCTCTTTTTCAAAACCCATGGTAAATTATTCCCAATTGGATGACAATGCCCTTCCTTTTTGGCAATTTTTCACTGCACAAAAATGCTTTTACAGTTGCACAAATTGAACTGCACATTTTGTGTAGAACTGCACGCTAAAAAAAGCCCTGGCCTGAACATTTAAGGGTGAACCAGAGAAATTATTTCTTCAGACTTCATGACAAAAAGTAAGAAGATTACTTATTTCAGTTTGTCAATTCCAGCTGAGCAGTGGTGTAACTAGGGGTTCGTGCGCCCGGGGGCAAGAATTTCCTGAAAATTTTCTTTCTTAGTTCCGCCAAAATTTCTGATGACCTTTTTTTGCTTTTCCGTCTCTTTTTCAAGAAGAAAGTTGTCAGATCTCACTTTGCACCCCCCCCCCGTCCAAAACTCATGTACAAAAGTTACTTTTTAACTATTCGTGCCTGATTTCTTACACAAAAAACACATTTTCAAGCCTAATTTTGCACCCCCCGTCCTGCGCCCGGGGGCGGCCGCCCCCTCCTTACGCCACTGCAGCTGAGTATAATTATATAATCAGCATTTTCAATATGATAAGTTATTACCAACAAACTGACAATTAGCATCACGATGATGATTATGATGTTGATGTAGGTTTCGTTCTACAAAGGAAGGAGGAAGGGAAGCGACAATGCTAGCGAATCTGCCTTTCTCTAAGCAGTTTGCCTACTTTGAAATCGGTCAGTAACAGAGATCATCTCTGTAATGCTTCATTCATTCATTCATTCATTCATTCATTCATTCATGTGCAGTTTAAGAATTTGTTGATTTCTTTCATATTTGACCTTGTTCTTGAGGTCATGTATAGTTGACTGACGCTGTAACCTCTTTTGTTTCCAGAGATCCGTGCTTTGGGAGAGGAGGATGAGATCAGCGTCGGAGGAGTTCCGGAGGATTACTCGCTTCGTAGATTACCCGGCCGGCGACCTCGCTCTCTCGGATACCACGCTCGGGTCGGGGGGTCAGTCCAACGATGTTTATAAGACGACGATGACGACATTGTGCATTTAAAGCCAACAGAGACGATGTCTTAAGCAAATGGAGAGACACAGATGATCATCAGTTGTTGGCCTTCAAATCAGACGCAGCTGACGACGCTTGGATAACTCTGAATGCTGTTGCCATTGAGATATTGCTAATATGACCGTGGCACCGGGTCCCACTGAGATTCAACTCCTTCTAATCCCAGTCAACAGTGACTATTGCCTCCTGACCTGTCAACTGTAGTTGCAGGACAGTGCAGGTGTCTCACCACTGCGTCCTTATAGATCCAGTCTGCTTAAACATTAGACACTGCTGGCTCCATAGAAGTTGCTAACAGTATTCTGTTAGTTGTGATGGGCTTGTTTTGTTTAAGAGCGCTGCATGCATTGGTCTTTGTAGGATATTTCCTGGCATAGACATAAAGCGCGATGATGCGCCCAAGTGCAGCGTTGGAGACAAGATGGGTTGCGGAATCGAGTTCCGAGCGAATGGCAAACGTCATCTCTACTTCACTCACAATTCCAAATCGGTTGGTTCCGATATTTCACCAGTTTTGCTGTCTTATACTTGTACAACTCAATCTTATGAATGCCTGACAAAGTTCTAAGCTTGCATTCGATTGGTAGAATTCTCTTTTTTATTGTCGTTAAACTCCAGAATCTGATGAAGTGTTTTCATTTCCAATGTCATAATTTCCTCTTTTTCAGTAATGTAATGTAATTAGCAACTTCTATTGCGCCGGTGTCTAATGCACAAGGCATCAACCGATGGCGCATCAAAACAATCCGTAATCAGGTCAACATCCAGAAGATCAGTCCGTAAGAGACAGAGAGGCAGCCTAAGGTGGATAAGCAATTTGAAAGAGGTAAGTTTTCAGCCGAGAACGAAACGACACAAGCGACTGAGCACAGCGCACAGATACAGGAAGAGAGTTCCAAAAGGCAGGCCCAGCAACCGAAAAGCTCGTTCATCGAGAACAGTTCTTGATTTAGGTATGACCAGACAAAGACAATCAGATGACCTCATTGAATAATGATAAGTCACAGGAATAAGAACAGATTTTAAATATTGTGGTTGGCTAGAGTTCAAAGTTTTATAAACTATGAGCCCCAGTTTGAAACGAATTCTTTCATGAACAGGAAGCCAATGCAGAGATTTAAGCAGAGGGGTTATATGTTCATATTTGGATGTATTAGTTATGGCTCTAGCCAAAGAGTTCTGAACCCTCTGCAGCTTCAGTATGTTTGATTTATTGATACCAGTAACTAAATGGCTGACATTTTCAGTAACCAAAAGGCTCATTTAATTATTATCTAGTCACTGTTGGAATAAAACAGGATTTTCATAACCTAATTATTTCAGCTGATCATTTCTGCCTGAAATGAAATAGTAAATATAATTAGAAATAATTGTAATTTATGATTTTGTACACTCGTCTGATTTTCGTTTAGTGGCTATTTCTGTTTATAATATTATAGAACTTGCAATGTTTGTTCGTTCGTTTAGTTTATGGAGGCGGAGCTGAACGAGAACTGTCCGTCTAATCTGTATCCAGCGATTGGAATGCGTTCGAACGGAGGCACCGTTTGCCTCTGTCTGCTGGAGTGCTCCAAGTGGGGCTCAGCGGACGACGATGCTGGAATGAAACCCATTCAGGTAGATCCACAGCTTCCATCTCCTGTTGAGTTTCATTCCAATAGGTAAAAGTTGGTGGGTTGGGTGAGGGTTTGGTGTGGGTTGGGTGTCAATGGCTGGGTAGATGGATTGGGGTGATGTGTTGGCATTTGGGAGTGGGGGAGGGATGAATTATGAGATTATGAACAAACGAATGTGTTTAGCAAGTAGACTGTGCATCTGTTATTATATGCAATAGGTTGCCTGGCAAAGCTACGAGATGGCCGTGCCAACGTCCATACAAGGTCCGTTTGGGACCAACATATTCCTACATGGGTCCCTAGTCAAGTGTTCATCGTTCACTGCCCCCCCCCCCTTCTGAAGTGCTGACTTAGAAATGATGTGTAATTACAATTTAAAATCAGTTCTTTGTTTATCTTTGTAGGTGGATATGACGAGCAAAGTTGACCCAGACTCTGGAATTGTCGTTGTCGACAAAGAAACTGCCAGGGCTTCGTATGTGCAACAGCTGATCATGCCATCATGGTTTCTAAGAGACACACACACACAGACACACAGACAGAGGCACACAGACATATAGACAGATCTAAGCAGAGGAGACATTGTGGGTGCTGTTCAGAAATTGTAGGAATTGTTTACAATCTGTTGCAAGTGTTGAATTGTTTTTCAGTTTATCCCTCTTTTGTTTTTCCAGATACACTGCTCCAGTTGGAGTGACTCGAGATGCGATTCTTGTGTCGTCGAAGTCACTCGCTATAGATGGCGGCTGCTCCTATTTTGAAATAGGTCAGTTCATAACCTATATTGTTAGGCAGAACAGCTTCATGACCTATACTGCATTATCCAGGGTAGCTCTTTGAACTAGGTCAGTTCATGACATATACTGTGAACTCTTTGAACTAGGTCAGTTCATGACATACTGTGAGCTCTTTGAATTCATGTGTGCAAACAACTTGCCCAGAGTTGTTACTTAGAATCTGCTCAGCAGCCAGGAACGTGCGATCGTTTACAGACGACGCAGTGCATTAAACTGAATAAACCTCAAAACCTACAGAGCTAGTTTCATTGTCCACTGCCAACTCAGGGCACGAAGAGCGAGAAACGTCTTCATCCCTTGTGTTCAACTAAAGACATGACAGCTTTACTTATTGTTACGCATTATACGTGTGATGGTGACGTGTGAATTGAATGATTACCAACAGAGATCCTGTATGGAAACATTGTGACAATTGGCGTCGTGCCAAGAGACGCTGCTGCTTCTCTGACGGTTCATCCTGGATGGACGGACAGTTCGATTGGATACAATGCCGAGAGTGGACAGTCAGTTCTTCTCCTTTCAATCAATCATTGATACTTTTCAGTCTAAGCAGTTCTTTGCTTACTGCCAGACACACAGCAGCAGCATTGCATTGACTGATCTCAAGTCTTCAGTTGACCTCTATCTACTCTTTCATGTTCAATGTACTGTATGAAGAAGACACCTAATAATTAAAGTGCATTTTGGGCAATCCACAGAAATGCTGCACCTTTGCTAACATATAAAACGTGTAATGTAAGACAGTTTGCAAATGTATGTTGCACAGAGTCAAAGGACACCGTGCATAAAACACAATGGTAGACGTTTTCTTTCCATCTTTTGCAAGAGGGTACAACATGTGGCAATAGATTCCTGCATTTTATAATGCAGTGTCATGACACAACATTAAACAACAACATTTAGGATCTCTGCTGGTGGTTGTCTGATACGTAAAGGTTGTTCCAATAAGAATAAATTAGATGGCGTCTGGAGACAACAATGGGTTGCAAGTACTTACTAAAACACAACCGTTACTCAGTATTCTCTATGCAACATTTTAATAACCTGGCATTTGATAGAACTTGGTAAGGAATGTGGATCCAAGTTTGACTTTTGATTTTCGACTGCGTTCGTGTGTGTGACAGAGTGTACAGCGGATCAGAGACGCTGAAGACGAGACAAACGAAGGCGACGTATGGAGATCGAATCGGTTGCGGCATTAAGAAGAATCCAGAAACTGATAACGATGATGACAAACTCCTCGTCTACTTCAATAAAAACGGAGCAATGGTAACTTCTGATGACAATTTATGGCATTTTGTGAAAGCTAGAAATACGGTGTATTGCAGGAAGAAAGTTTCCTGCAAGACCTCTCTTACAGCCTTTTAGCAGAGCAATGCCAGCAGCCATTTCTCTTGGAAGAACTAACTTCCTAAATAGGTAAGAATGGTTTCATGGATGCCTTCTATGGCTGCTTTCGTGCTTTAGATCTGTGAATTTCCATTCGGCGACGCTGGAACCACGTTCTGTCCTGCGATTGGAATGCGCTCAGCCGGCCAAGTGCTTTCGGTTCGTCTGCTCGATCGTCCGCTCTGGTCATGTGATGTCATGGAACCTGTCAAAGTAAGTTTCCTTCCATCTGTCAACGTTCAGTCCCATCTCCTCCTCCTACTTCTCGTCTTTCTGCCATGCGAGCGATCAGCGACATAACTAACCCTAACAGAATCGAGTCTTTTAATACCAATGAATCAAAAGCAGACTTCTCTTGTTAAAAAGAAGAGAAGCACATCTCAGAATAAATCCTTTTGTATTTTGTCAGTGACAAAGCACCCAATCCGTAACTGCATCATGGGAGGGTTACAGTGGAACCTGCACTTCTGGCGTTACATGACACGACGACGGGCTCAAAGCGACTGGCTAACCCTAACCCTAACCCTACAGAAAAGCAACCAAAAGCAAACAGCTGCAGTATATATAGTGCAAAAAGCAACGCCATCCATTCATAAGAAATGCCAAGATGACGTTTACTGTTATGGTCCTACTTCCACTGTAGTTTGTGGTAAGTTATAACAGGGCTATCAACCGCGTGTGTCCCTTTGAGAACCATGATCAGATGATGTGCTGCTGGTAAATGCTGTTTTAGAATAACGAGTTGTCTGGCCTGACACGTGAAGTGCTCGACCGGGAGCTGATCGAATGTCCCATCTGCCGCGATATCTTCACCAATCCGAAGATCCTGCCTTGCTCGGTCCACTCGTTCTGTGCCGAGTGTCTGAGGAGGTACATCGAACAGCATCAGGGCAAGCGGTCTGTGCCTTGTCCAGTCTGCCAGAAACTGTTCGTTGTTCCTTCTGGTGGAGTCAACGAACTCCCAACAAATCCTCTTATCGCTCGACTGCTCGAAATCCGAAACAAGCTGGAAGGAAACTAAGAACAATCTTCAGAGAAATACCGTCAACACATGACGACAAAACAGACGCAGAGAAACTGTTCGTTTGAGCATAAACACAAGAAATCATGAGAATTTCATCGACTGTACAGACATTTTATTGGTATAATTGTATAACAAATGAATAAATGTTGGATTAATTTGAAAAGCTCATTTTCAAGTCCCATCAAATAAGATAAAATGGTTCGTCTTCCTAGAAGACTTTTCTGCGATAGTATTTCTGTTGGGGACTTGGTGAATGAACCGTCGCTAACAATAGTTTCGGTAGTTGCATTTCCCAGGAACCGAGTGTCTCGTCCAGATATCCCTGGGAATTCTTCAGACTCAGAAGGCAGCCACCAACCAACTCCTCCGTCTGATGCGCTTCAGTACGATCTGCTGTTGCCATGTCGTTGCTATGGTCGTCACCCGACAACTGCAGCATGTAACCGGTTGACATTTGGTTGGTTTCTGCGATGTCCAGAACGTCACGTTCTCCGTCGGTCTGTTTCAAGGAAAAGCAACATCGAGATTAGAAACAATAGAACCATTAAGACCATCTTGTTCACTTCAGCGTCTGACTAATATAATTATCATTATTATATTCGTTTATTGGCACTCAAGACAGCTGACACACCACAACTGATTACAAGTTTAACAGAATAATATAGAGTTAAAAAATATATAACTAAGGTTCAAGAGATGGAACTATTATATGGTACAATTTGTAAAAGACTAAATTTATAGGCATCAATTTCCGGTATAGGATACGAGAGATTTTCTGTTGTCCTTAAAGGGTAGTACAGAATTGTGAGGTTGGAGTCCCGTGTCGCGTTATATATTGGCGTACGTTAGTAAAGCTCTGTCAGAACGTGTGAACTGTTCCTTTGGACCGCACATAGCAGCGTATCCTCAGCTTTCGTAACCATCGTCTCCACATCAGGAATGTCCATAGATAACCAGCCTGCCGAGCTCTGACAAGGACCTTCTCGAGTCTACACTGTTGTTCTGCATTGGTTAGGCCCCACCACGCAGGTATGGCACAAAGTATTCTAGCAACTAATGCAGCACCCTGAGCAACCTCTTGCAGTTCACACGTTGGAAGTCCATGAAAGCTGAAGATGCACGAATAGTTCCCAATTACAATTAGTAACTTTTATAACACCGGTGTCTAATGCACAAGACATCAACCGCTCGTTCACTAAAACTAAAAGTCTGTAATCAGGTCAATAAACAGAAGATCAGTCTACTAGACCAGTGCTTCCCAAACTTTTCAGTGTCACGGCCCGGCAGGAATTAACGTTCAGAGTCACAGACCGTCACGAATTTTTCCACTGCAGGAAGACCGGTGCCCAATTTACTAATTATTTCTCTTTTTCGATAACCTAAAATAAATTCCTCAAATATGTATTAACATTGATTTAAATGCATGTTTAGCCAATTCTATGACTCTTCTGCCCTTTAAATGCTAGCATAATAAGTGTTTTTTGCCATGACTTTTAAAAATATAATAGCCATTTCTTGATTCCGAGATAATTTTACCAGTTTCTTGACTCACTTTGCGGACCGGCAACTGAGGACTCGCGGACCGGCACCAGTCCGCGGACCACCACTTTGGGAAGCACTGCACTAGACAATTCTGTAAAACCAGTCTCTATTTATTTCAAGCGAAAATGTCATCTAATTTAAGGTTTTGATATTAGAACAAATGTAGTCGTTCGTTGCTGTTTACCTGATTAAAATATGGGATGTTGGAATTCTTTCTTGTCAACTGGTGTATGTACTTGAGGCATCCGTGGTCAAGGTCAACGGCCCATTCAGAAGATGAAGCGCCTGAAGCTGGATTGTCACTGGCAAAGGGTGGAAGGCCAAGACCACTGATGAGAGGAGGGACAGACGATGAAGTGGCAGCAGCAGCACAGGAGGAGGAGACGGAGGAGGAGCTCTGCTTAGCACGACGACACACAAAGTCAGTCAGCGCCAGAAGACTTTCTGCATCAGTTATGTTGAGCAGAGGTTGAGAAAGGTTGTTGACATGGTTACGCATCAAACCATCATCAGCAGACCAGAACTCTACAATTGCATCAGCTTCATCTGAATTCTCAAACCATATTATTCTGCCCTACAATATGTTACATTGCTATCTCTGGCAAATATGAAGGACTTGCAAATTGCAATATAACTGTTACTAAATGATGACAGTAATGTTTGTGTAATTTAGATAAACATCTGAAAAATATAAACATAAATATTCTCCCTGCTATTGCCTCTTTACTGCTGTAATAGTTTAGCACTGACAACGACTGAGATCGAACGACAGTTTCAGTGTTTAAGTTGTACATAGAATTCTGAGACATCTTTGACTAAGTTATAGTTTTTATATTCGTTTGTATTGTTATGACTTTGAAGAGACTAAAGTGGATGAGGAGAGAGCTGACTAAGAAAACCTTTGACGTCGTTTTCCCGTTGAGTAGAAGATGAGCTTGGCCCTGTTGTGTCTGTCCGATTCAGCGAGTGATAGGGCAGAGGCATCGTCGATGTTGCTGGTGGAATGTCAGAGCGTTTGGCACCAGCTGATGATGACCACCACAAAGCAGCAGCAGCAGCAGCATCCTCTGTGTTGTCTGTGGCCTGTAGTGGCCCATTGTGCTGCTGCTGCTGCTGCTGCTGCTGCTGCTGCTGCTGCTGCTGCTGCTGCTGCATTGTATGGATGCCTTGCGACAGGCCAGGTTCCGTCTGAGCACGACAGTAGTTGAGATTCTCCTTCTCCTCTTCTACCTTCTGCAAACTGATCAACAGGTCAGACTTTCAAAGACTTACCAATCAAACTAATCTTTGTTTCTTTTCTGGAAATTATAGACCATCATCAGATCATCATCGAATACAAGTAAGTGAGGAGAGTGAATCGGATCGAGTGAAAGATGTTGACAAACACCTCGTGCAGTGCAGAGGTTACATAAACAGCATTCGGAACAGATGATCATAGAGATCATCTAGTGCTAATTAATTATTAAGAAGAGTTTCATCAACTGATTAGATGACTTCCCCATTCAGACCAAACAGAACCTACGTCGCACCTACGCAAGCTGGTACAGAATGAAACTACTTCGGCTGATGAACTTACGCTGCCTTGTACTGCTCCTGCAGGCGCTTCCTCGCTCTTTGCAAATAGCCTGGAACAAAATCACCAGAAACTCTCGCTTCAACACGTTTGCTTTCTATCGAACAACTCACAGCCGACACCTTCATATAATTATAGTCTGCATTTCTTTAGAAAATATTTCATGTTTTCTTACTGTCTGAAACATTGCAAATGTTTCGATTGGTGTCATTTCACTTATTCTGCCCTTCCTTCCATTGCTGAACAGCCATTCTGAGGGAACAGACTGAGAAACGCCGTGTCAAACAAAACACAGAAACTGACAACCAAGAATTCTCTAAAGTCCACCCACGCAGGGCCACGCTGCTACTAAAGTCAAGACGCAGTTACAGCTGATTGGTTACAGCACTTGCCATGTAACGCAGCAAGTTGCATCGGTTTGAGCCTCCTCCTCCATCTCCTCCTCCATCTCCTCCTCCATCGCCTCCTCCTCCTCCTCCATCTCCTCCTCTCCTCCTCCTCCTCCATCTCCTCCTCCTCCATCTCCTCCTCCTCCTCCATCTCCTGATCTCCTCCTTCTCCTCCATCTCCTCCTCCATCTCCTCCTCCTCCATCTCCTCCTCCTCCATCTCCTCCTCCTCCATCTCCTCCTCTCCTCCTCCTCCTCCATCTCCTCCTCCATCTCCTCCTGCATCTCCTCCTCCTCCTCCATATCCTCCTCCATCTCCTCCTCCATCTCCTCCTCCATCTCCTCCTCCATCTCCTCCTCCTCCTCCATCTCCTCCTCCTCCTCCATCTCCTCCTCCATCTCCTCCTCCATCTCCTCCTCCTCCATCTCCTCCTCCTCCATCTCCTCCTCTCCTCCTCCATCTCCTCCTCCATCTCCTCCTGCATCTCCTCCTCCTCCTCCATATCCTCCTCCATCTCCTCCTCCATCTCCTCCTCCTCCTCCATCTCCTCCTCCTCCTCCATCTCCTCCTCCATCTCCTCCTCCATCTCCTCCTCCTCCATCTCCTCCTCCTCCATCTCCTCCTCCTCCATCTCCTCCTCCTCCTCCATCTCCTCCTCCATCTCCTCCTGCATCTCCTCCTCCATCTTCTCCTCCTCCATCTCCTCCTCCATCTCCTCCTCCTCCATCTCCTCCTCCATCTCCTCCTCCTCCTCCTCCTCCTCCATCTCCTCCTCCTCCATCTCCTCCATCTCCTCCTCCATCTCCTCCTCAGCCCTCCTCCACCTCCTCCATCTCCTCCTCCATCTCCTCCTCCTCTCAGATACGATTCATGTCTGTTCTCTGTACTGACCTTCATCAAGTCCGTGACTGACAATTGCTCCTCCTCCTTCTCCTCCATCTGCTCCTCCATCTGATCCTCCATCTCCTCCTCCTCCATCTCCTCCATCTCCTCCTCCATCTCCTCCTCCTCCTCCTCCTCCATCTCCTCCTCCATCTCCATCTCCTCCTCCATCTCCTCCTCCATCTCCTCCTCCATCTCCTCCTCCATCTCCTCCTCCATCTCCTCCTCCTCCATCTCCTCCTCCTCCTTCTCCTCCTCCTCCTCCTCCTTCTCCTCCATCTCCTCCTCCTCCATCTCCTCCATCTCCTCCTCCATCTCCTCCTCCATCTCCTCCTCCATCTCCATCTCCTCCTCCATCTCCTCCTCCATCTCCTCCTCCATCTCCTCCTCCTCCATCTCCTCCTCCTCCTTCTCCTCCATCTCCTCCTCCATCTCCTCCTCCTCCATCTCCTCCTCCTCCATCTCCTCCTCCTCCATCTCCTCTCCTCCTCCTCCTCCTCCATCTCCTCCTCCATCTCCTCCTGCATCTCCTCCTCCATCTCCTCCTCCTCCTCCTCCTCCTCCTCCATCTCCTCCTCCATCTCATCTCCTCCTCCATCTCCTCCTCCTCCTCTCATCTCCTATCCTCCTCCTCCATCTCCTCCTCCATCTCCTCCTCCATCTCCTCCTCCTCCATCTCCTCCTCCTCCATCTCCTCCTCCTCCATCTCCTCCTCTCCTCCTCCATCTCCTCCTCCATCTCCTCCTGCATCTCCTCCTCCTCCTCCATCTCCTCCTCCATCTCCTCCTCCTCCTCCTCCTCCTCCATCTCCTCCTCCATCTCCTCCTCCATCTCCTCCTCCATCTCCTCCTCCTCCATCTCCTCCTCCTCCATCTCCCTCCTCCTCCATCTCCTCCTCCTCCTCCATCTCCTCCTCCATCTCCTCCTGCATCTCCTCCTCCATCTTCTCCTCCTCCATCTCCTCCTCCATCTCCTCCTCCATCTCCTCCTCCTCCTCCTCCATCTCCTCCTCCTCCATCTCCTCCTCCTCCATCTCCTCCATCTCCTCCTCCATCTCCTCCTCAGCCCTCCTCCACCTCCTCCATCTCCTCCTCCATCTCCTCCTCCTCTCAGATACGATTCATGTCTGTTCTCTGTACTGACCTTCATCAAGTCCGTGACTGACAATTGCTCCTCCTCCTTCTCCTCCATCTGCTCCTCCATCTGATCCTCCATCTCCTCCTCCTCCATATCCTCCATCTCCTCCTCCATCTCCTCCTCCTCCTCCTCCATCTCCTCCTCCATCTCCATCTCCTCCTCCATCTCCTCCTCCATCTCCTCCTCCATCTCCTCCTCCATCTCCTCCTCCATCTCCTCCTCCTCCATCTCCTCCTCCTCCTTCTCCTCCATCTCCTCCTCCTTCTCCTCCATCTCCTCCTCCTCCATCTCCTCCATCTCCTCCTCATCTCCTCCTCCATCTCCTCCATCTCCATCTCCTCCTCCATCTCCTCCTCCATCTCCTCCTCCATCTCCTCCTCCTCCATCTCCTCCTCCTCCTTCTCCTCCATCTCCTCCTCCATCTCCTCCTCCATCTCCTCCTCCTCCATCTCCTCCTCCTCCTTCTCCTCCATCTCCTCCTCCATCTCCTCCTCCTCCATCTCCTCCTCCTCCTTCTCCTCCATCTCCTCCTCCATCTCCTCCTCCTTCTCCTCCATCTCCTCCTCCTCCTTCTCCTCCATCTCCTCCTTCTCCTCCATCTCCTCCTCCATCTCCTCCTCCTCCTCCTCCATCTCCTCCTCCTCCATCTCCTCCTCCATCTCCTCCATCTCCTCCTTCAATCGATGCTTCTTCGTCATTAGACAGACTTGGTGCTTAATAAATGCTTAATAATAATATCATCATCACATATTCGTTTATTAGAAGAAATATCAAGTTGACACAGCCGCAACTTAAACAACCAATGTGCATTATGCGACAGATTCTGAGGCGGCTATAGCCAGCGTGGCCTAATTGTATGTATGTATGTATGTATGTATGAGCACTTGTTATAGCGCCTCTTCAAGATTTCTACTCAGAGGCGCTCCCGACTACAGCGCGGACACTGAATCGGAGTTTCACGCCGAAGCGCATGAGCAATTGCGAGTGAAGGACTTGCCCAGTGTCCCTACGCGACGGCTTCAGGTGGATTCGAACCCACAACCCTCCGGCTGCAAGGCACCGAACATCCCCTACACCACCACGCCCCACGTTTGTCAGACCTGTCCGTGGGCTTCTCAATGCTGTCAGTATATGTTCTTATACAGCAGTCGGGGGATAAAATTCCTATCATCCTTTGGAGGCAGTTTGTATCCGAGTAATAATGAAGATGAGGCTGACCTGAGGAGGGGGGCATGATGACCTTTGGATCAATGTGTTCCGTCAGAAACGATGATAATTTCTCGATACCAGGAGACTAAACAGAATCAGAACAACCAGCTCATCCAAAGTTCTGAGAAAGCAATTTTGACAAAATTTACTGCATAGTCGGCAGAGAATTGTTTTAAGGTAAACTGTCTGAATTTTCGTAGCTTCTAATTCGCCAGGAGAAATGAAAGGAAGAAGACATGCATCATTTTCAGCAACCACAGAAGTTAACTTTAACACATCCAAAGCATTTGTTGCCATTGCTCAGTACACTTGTTACATATAAGAAAGAGCAAGTGCTTGCTATACATGAACAGAACAACCTAACGCAGTTTATAATATATGCCTTATAGCAACACACACAGTGGCGGACTGGCCATTGTGCCTCTGCACCGAGACCAGAGGGTTTCAGTGCGCGTGGCGGCCATGACCCCTAGGGCAGAACGGAATTAATTATACGTGAATACAGAAATATTCTAAATGGCAAGGCCTCCAAAATGGTCCCAGTCTGACTCTGACAAAACGTAGACTAAAGAAAAAGAAAGAGGTCGTCAAAGGGCAGCTACTCAGAAGGTCATCTGAATGGAGTCTTTCAGAATACATGGCTGATCACCGCTAAGACACATCATTGAAACTGAACTTACAGTCGGCAAATTACTGTTCGACATATCAGCTGCACCTGTCCACTCCTCATCCACAGCGTTAGAAAGAATTCTAAAGAAAAAGACAAAACAACCGTTTTAAGAATTGTTCCATGGCTTTCTCCCTCTCTCTCCCACCCAGTCAGACTACCTCTCTTCTTCGGAGTTCTTCCCTCTCTTTCAGTCTCTTGCTCTTCCTCTCTTTCTGCACAGTCTCATTCGAGTCGTAATCTCGAAGGAGACCAAAGCAAAGACATTCATAAGCAATAGAATTCCAGATGGTCTTTCTAGTCAACATCTGTCTATATTACATAAGTAGGAACGATCATCCACTACAGTACCAGACCATTAAATACACAATCCTTGCCATGTGTTGCATAAATTGTTACCGCCTATTAAGCAATCTCGCTGCGGCCACAGTACCATAACCGTGAGCTTCCTATGTTTGACAATCTGACTCAGAAATGCTTCCTTGCCCGGATGCTATACAAATAAACAATGTTTTCCCTAAATCAGTCTATTTAAGCTCTTCATTTTCCCTCTATGACTAGCCCTAACTCTTCCTCCCCTAGGTTCCTCTGATATACAATAACTTCTCCCATTCAATTCTTTGCTTGTATATATAAATTTATTTGAATGTATTAATCTTGCCATGTACAGTGCTGTGCATTTGCTACTGCTTCTCAATAAAGAATATTCTTACTTACTTACCCGACCATTTCTTCACGTTACCTGTTATCTTTGCTCAGGCAATTGTCTTTGGTCTTTGGTCGTTGACCAAACATGTCTGCTTGCCTTTGGTACAGCGCCACTTTCTGCCATCTGTTTTCACTCTCGTCTACAGAATTACGAATAAAACAAATCTGTTCAATCCAATGTTTCTTAGTCAACTCTAATGACCGCTATAGTGCCATTATAACATGCATAAACTGATAGAGCTCTGCTTTCAGTGAATCTGCAATCAATCTGTTTAAGTCTAGTCATAATCCGATTGGTAGGAAATCCCCAATCATTGACAGATTCATTTGTAGTCTCTGCTGTCTAGTCATGTCCTGTCTTCTTGTTTTTCCTTTAAGCAACTCTTCACTGGATGACGTCATAAGGGCTCTCACAAAATGGTTGCAATAACCTCACCTCCTCCTCCTCCTCCTCCTCCTCCATCTGTCCGGAGGATTATATCCGATGCTTTTCCTTTGTTGAACAGACCCATTCTCATCTGAAACAAGCAACAACAACTTTTCCTAGGACAGACTATCTGGTATATTTTAAATTCTGAAGATGGCAGAGAATGACAGGAGCTCTGCTATTGCAGTCACAAATGGAGACAGAAACTGCTCAAGTGGTTTTAGTATAATCAGCCAGTGTAAAGAGAAACTGCTCAAGTGGTTTTAGTATAATCAGCCAGTGTAAAGAGAAACTGCTCAAGTGGTTTTAGTATAATCAGCCAGTGTAAAGAGAAACTGCTCAAGTGGTTTTAGTATAATCAGCCAGTGTAAAGAGAAACTGCTCAAGTGGTTTTAGTATAATCAGCCAGTGTAAAGAGAAACTGCTCAAGTGGTTTTAGTATATAATCAGCCAGTGTAAAGAGAAACTGCTCAAGTGGTTTTAGTATAATCAGCCAGTGTAAAGAGAAACTGCTCAAGTGGTTTTAGTATAATCAGCCAGTGTAAAGTGTCAACAACCTAAGTTAACCAAATGGTCTGTCACCACTTTCAGTCTCAGAGACCTTAATAAGCTACTTAGATAATGATTACTTGAAGTCTGTGAGGTCTAAATGAAAGAAGATCTTACTTACAGAGATGAAAGAGCTGACTTACTGTCAGTCGATTCTGAGTTATATAGCAGTCTGCCGCCTTCCTCGCCTCAGTAGACTCCTTCAGTGGATGCTTCAGAATATGAGAAAAACAAATTCAAAATTAAAGCTACTTGGTAGAAAAGCAACAAATCTACCATCAAAACTGCTAGAAATCTTTGAATTCTAACCATAAACTCCAGCTGCCAAGAAATTAAAAGAAGTCTAAAGCAGCATTTCCCAAAGAGTGTTCTGCGGAAACCTAAGGTGGTTCCGTGAAGGAAAGATAAGGGTTCCATGAGGAAGTTGGATCATACGCTGTTGTTTGAACGTTTTGTCATATTGAAAATTCGACTCCAATGTGAAGACAATTAAGGGTTCCCAAGAAACATTTCAGTTAAACTAGTTTCTAATCTAATTTTATATGGATTAGAACTGTATATACAGTATACACCGATCACTGTTATTAATTAAACCTATATTGGTCTGCTTCACAGGCGTATACCAGAATATGTTTGATCTAGGTCCAAGGTTCCATCTAAAAAATGTCTGATCAAAAGGTTCCATAACCAAAAAAGATTGGGAAGCAATGGTCTAAAGAATCAACTTTCTCATTACAATGAACAGTCATAGATTTGTGATCCTAAGATTACTTATGAACAGCATAACTCTTCACGTGAATAGATTTTTACAAAGTACCTTTCTAGACTTGTCTTCACGGCCACTTCGTGCACCATGGGACTTGTGTCTTCGTTTTCGGCAAAGAGCTTTAGACGATACATTTTCCATCTGTAACAAGACAAAGTCACCGGCCTCTTTCTCTAAATTGCAGGTCTACAGTGTGTTCTCTGATCGGTTCGCCTTGTCAACTAGGTATTTGTCACTTTGTATAGACTCTCTGTTTATAGAGTCAAGAGGGGGGACTGCCAGTAGACAGTGCAGCTGTAGTAAAAGCAGCTTTGAAATGCTAGTGCTGCTGTTTTGTGGAGACACTGCCATGGGCCAGAAGCCTCAACAATGCAGAATGGAAATATTATCTACATCAAAACACATTCCAGACAGAATTTGGGTTTATAATCACAATTTGACAACACACAGGTGGTTGGAAACCAGACAGAGCTCATTTGTGATGGGTTCAACCAGTGTTTAAACTGGATGGGAATGCTGCGTGGGAAGTTGGGAACGGCGTTCTGCTCTCAAAATTCTTTGCTTGCGTTCCCACTGCTCACCATGCGAGGGAACACTGGTAACACATGCGTTCCAATAAAACTCTTCTTCGGAGTTCCCACTGCTCACCCAAACCACTAACCTAACCACTTGGTTCAACTATGTTGAGCTTAGGCTGATGATAACAGTGGGTCCTCAAAAGGCATTCTGCCATAGCCCTACAATGCATTGATCAGCAGTCAACACCAAGCAATCCATAAATGCATGCATACAAACATACATACATATAAATTGTTTGTCAGATGGCATTACTTTAACTCACGATTGATGTCTATCACTAGTACATTGGTATTGCCAAGCAAAATTGTATCTATGGCACTATGCGACACCATTATTAGCTTCTGATGGGGATTCTGCATATCGTAATCATAATCTTGAAATTTCTACAGCGCCAAAAAAACCAAGTCGATGAAACCAGTTTATTCGGAGGAGCTCATATCAAAAAGGTCTACTTGGTGATAGATCACAATTCAGTTTCGTGTATGTGTGTGTGCTGTCCACAAATTTTGGGGCTGTAACTCGAATTTATCGGTCTACCAGTAAATACCTGAAAATTGGACAATACAAACTAAGTTCATAAAAAGTCTTTCTGGAATTTGAATCTATTGCACCAATGAATAACCGAGTTAAAGATTAATAGGCCTAGTACTTTCTGGACGGCTGTCGTGGAGTCTAAGATACAATGCATCAATCGAAGGCAATCGTAACGTAATACAAAAAACAATGAAAAGTAGGCTAAGCCTACTCTGAAGCCAGAGTATTTTTAAACACTGGGCACAAGTGACCACATGTACAGAGGTGGGTAGACATTCGGGCAGAAGCGAAATTTACGAATATATCTTGGGTGGGAGGAGAAAGTATATAACTTAACTAGCGACGTAAACGGCAAGCATTTAGTATCAGGGTGCGTGTATTTTCTCCCGTGATTTTAGTCGTCGTGAGAGTCGGCTAGGGTAAGGTTACACGTCGTGAGGGTCGGTTAGGGTCAGGCAGGGCTGACGACAGAAATTCCGGGCCCCTAGGCAGAGCAGTCACGTGCCCCAACTATCCTTAGACTTTATGAGAAAATTTTTTTTTAAACAAACTGAAATAATAATAGTGCGGGCACAACCTTACAAAATTATATGGATAAATTGGATAAATCTTCTGTGGCGGAAAATTCCGGGTTAGAGTTGTTTTTAGATAAAATGTCCAAAAAATTCCGCCGCAGAAGTAAATTTTCGCGGGTTGCTTGGCGGCATTTTCCGCCGCAGAAGCACCACGCATTATATTTATGCGTGGTGCTTCTGCGGCGGAAAATGCAGCCACGCAACCCGCGATAAATCCTCGGCGAAAGATTTGAACTGGCCACACGTCCGCCATTTTAAGATATTTTAAAGTTGCATGTGCGGCGCATGCGTGACGCATGCGCAAAAACGGGTTTCAGCCGCAGAAGTAAAATTTTCGTTTATTTTGTGGCGGTATCTTCCGCCGCAGAAGATTTATCCTATATAAATCCTATATTTATAAATCCTGTGGCCAGTTCAAATCTTTCGCCGAGGATTTATCCTTGCTCAAATGCGTTAGCCTACTTCCTATATATTGGCGTCGTGAGGGTCGGTTAGGGTCAGGGTTAGGGTTAGAGTCGTTTTTAGATAAAATGTGATAACATTTCCGCCGCAGAAGGTAAGTTTTCGCGGGTTGCGTGGCTGCATTTTCCGCCGCAGAAGCACCACGCATTTATATATGCAACTGTTGTAGTTAAGTGTCCGTAATATTATATTTTAAAAGGCATAAATCATAAACTTTGTATAACTGATTATAATATTTTTCATAAGTTGATTGATAGGCCCAGCCCGGGCCCCTAAAAGTCGCCGGGCCCCTGGGATTTTACCCCCTCTGCCCCTCCCTGTCGGCGGGCCTGGGGTCAGACTGTCAGAGTTTGGGTTTGTGTCGTCTTTAGAAAACAGCGTATCTTTCGCGCAGCATGCCAAAAGATACCGTCCGACGCCCGGAAACTTACGCACCCCGATACTAAATGTTCGCCGTACCTAGTCTAATAAAGTACGTATGTCATCTAAATTTCATATCTAATCATAATAATTATATCATTGTATCTCAAGGCTCAATAAATTATTAGGGAATATCTGATCATTACGTAATAGGTCGATGTAATAGTTGTATTACTGTAATAGAAGGCTCCTCTGATTATTATACTAAAAGATTTTAACAGAATTAATACCTACTATAATAATTACAGTACGTATAATTAATTAATTAATTCAATTATATAATAATTATAATAATTATGATCGTGTATTAACTAACATTGAAACAGCTGCAGACGTCGCGCCATATAATTATTATGCGGCTGGTTCCCTACGCGACTACGCACACTATAATTTATGAGGCGCTAAGATAAAGTATAAATAAGTAAGTAAGTAAGTAAGAGTATATTAAGCCACTTCTGATACCTCTCAGAAAAATTTTACTTCGACTTTATCAGATAGGCTCCGAACTACAAGGCGCAGCTGCTCTCTTGAAATGCAAGGCGCACTTTTATATGGGCGTAATAGAACAGTTGAATGCCCAACTTGCATGCTCGATCTGCAACCCGGTTACGTCACTGCCTCGATTACTAATATTTATAATTATGGAGTCGCTGCGCAGGACATTATATATATACGTTTCTACTTTCTATAGAACTTCTGACATAAGTGTACGTGTACGGTAGACTTGCCGAAGGAGGAGCGTGGTGGGAGGTACACGGTGTACCTCCCACCACGCTCCTCCTTCGGCAAGTCCATTTGTCTAATCGATATCTAAACTGTTGATTTTGTAATCTTGTTGCGTTTGTGTCAACGAGTTTGAGAGTAGTAGTAGTAGTAGTAGTAGCAGTAGTAGCAGCAGCAGCAGCAGCAGCAGTAGTAGTAGTAGAAGTATATAAGGACCAGCGCTCAGCAGATGACCAGTAGAACTCTGCCACTGATTGCACTCTGTCAGTGCCAGTCCCAAGCCTGGATAAAGGAGGAGGGCGACACTAATGATCTTTGTTATCACACAGTGTCGTTAAACTGAAACTACTACTAGATGACCAGTAGACGCCAGTGACATGCAGATGAGTCTCCTGTATACGTATCTGCTCAATGCAAAACGTCACGGTCTACATGGGAGACGATCTCGAAGAAGTCAGTCGATGAAGAAGTGGCAAGAAGCAACAGAAGACGAGACTGGAAGGATATATATATATATATATATTAGTTTAAAATGTACTATGCAACACTTGGCATTTGTGTGGACAGTGTAAAGCATCCTAGAAGTCCTCTGCCAGCATACCCACATTGAGTCTGTATACATGATATGGGACCTGTACAGAGTCTACATGGAGCCTAATTAACAGGGCACATATTCCTATATGGAACCTGTACAGAGCAGAGCAGCCCACATGATCCATGAGTCTCATCTGTGGGACCCATTAAATGCTGGTGGGGTAGCTTGGAAGCCTAAATTGTCGTGATTACATAATTACGATATTAACTGTAAGCCAACATTTCGACACAGAAGCCAAACGTTTATAGTTGAACCAACTGACAATAAATCTGAACATTGTGATTTCGACAGATTTTAATCATAATCTCCTAAACAATGAAACATGACTTCTTAAAATCTGCAAAATTTCTTTCTCAGCAGAGTACATTTTGAACAGTTTTCCATTTCATCATCCAAATCAAAGAAATTGTGCTAATTCATACTGTACAACATAAATCTTTCTATTTTCTTATCGCAGATCCTGAAGTGTGCATCACTTGTTACCCTATGTACACTGTATGTAGGCCAATTGCATGTACTACCAAGACAATAATTGATAGAGCTCCGTAAGAACCAAGCAGAAACGCTGCCTTACTCCTCAAGTACATTCATCTCAGTCCATTCATATGTGCAAGTAGCTCCATTTTCTACTGACCTATGACCTCTCTCTCTCTCTGTGTCTGTCTGTCAGTCTCTCCTTGTCCACTTATATCGACTGGTGCCCTACTAAATTTTCAAACGTGTGCAGAGTCATAGAAGACATCACACGGTCGCACACACATCCTGACGCTTCTGGTACAGAGCCAAAGCATTGGAAAATTAAGAGAATTCGAGTAATCAGATGAGAATTGATTAGGACTAGAAGGACTGTTTAACGAATCATCTGGGAAACACTCCATCGGAACTCGAGGCTCCACTCAATGTGGCCTCCCACACAAAATACTGTGCAATGTTTCTTGTAGACGAAGAAACAGTTTGCTAGACAATACAGTCACAGACACACACACACACATACACACACAGGCTCCGACACAAGCTATGAACTTAATTGACACGCACGCACACACATACACACAGTCTGACAAAGGTCTACAAATATTTACAGAATAATGCTACAAAAATAGACACTGTAATAATCTAGAGCTGCTTCTGCTAATATGCCTCCCTCCGTCTGTATGTCTGTCTGTCTGTGTCTGTCTACACTCGGTGCATCCAACTGGACATTTGTGTGTACAGCAGAATCTTACGTGACATTTATAAATAGAGTCTACTGAGTTGTGACTAATGAAAGTTGGCCAGTAAGTCTTCACCAGGCGACGTCAGCCGACGACGAGGACAGCCTCACTGCTGCTGCTGCTACAGTCGTCACCATCATCACCAATCGCCATCACAATCATCCTCATCGTCATCATCATTACCATCACCACAAACATCGTCATCACAATCACGATCGTCATTATTATCATCGCAATCGTCATCATTGCAATCATCATCATCATCATCGTCGTCATCTTCATCCTCATCACTGTTGTCGGTTGCTACGTGTCGGGCGAGAGGTATTTGAGCGCCCGGATTCCGTATCTGCGTGAGAGATCTCTCTGGAATTCTCCTTTTAAGACTTTCAGACACGTCCGATAGACGTCGCTTGAACGGAACT
Source organism: Aporrectodea caliginosa (assembly GCA_020284085.1). Classification (NCBI taxonomy): domain Eukaryota; kingdom Metazoa; phylum Annelida; class Clitellata; order Crassiclitellata; family Lumbricidae; genus Aporrectodea; species Aporrectodea caliginosa. Next base: position 711,493 of record JACEVL010000894.1, read on the forward strand.
TGGCAATGTCAAAACTCGGAGCGTGTGGCATGTGAACGATAAACGCATTTGGAAGGACGACAAAGTCAAAACTAGAAACAGAAAAAGCATCATCATCAGCATCACTACCACCACCACCACCACCAGCTCTTGAAAATCCATTTGGTTTCCATGAATCTTTGTATAGACCACTCGAGAACAACTGAATAATATATCAACAGACATTAATTGTCCAAAGACCGTATTTCCCAAGCAGTTGCTCATGGTCGTTAAGTCGTTAAGTCCTTAAATAAGTTTACAGGACCCAATTAAGGAGTCTCCTCCACACATGAACACTTTTAAAGTGGGAGAAGCATACAACTCTAGTACTGGTAAAAAATATTGTATATTTAATTAATTTAATATCATTTATTTATGTCTGCCTACATTTTAAAGAAGAACTTAAACATCTTGCTGTCTTTTTGCATTTAAAAAAATCTTTTTCAGACATCAATCAAAATAAAATTTACTGAAAAATTCAAAGTTACATTTGTAAATTTTCAATATAAAGCTTATTTTCAGTCATTAAAAAAATGCTGAATTCATGGCTTACGTTTTAATAAACACATTCACAGTTCTTCCCTGGCAGAAACTCATGGCCATTGAAAACTCATGGCCATGGAAAAACTCTGATTGGCAAAAACTGGTCTAAGAAATGTAGAGGAAGAATTGCAAGGTACGAAGATCCATCGTCTGTTCGTTACTAGACACCAATCATGGTTAGGAAAACCAACGTTGTAACATCTTCTCTTACATGGACAGCTCCTTGTTTAGGGCTCCTTTACCATTCCAGGTCATTTCGAACGCTAACCCTCAGTCCCTCAGTCTGCCTCAGCTCTGTCTTCGTCCACTGCAGCTCATCTTTTAAATATTGACATCAGCAGATGACGACCTGGCATTCGTCTGCCCTTCGTGCATTGGACACTTATAATAATCTTCGTTTCATTATTTCAAACTGACACACCGCAGTATGATTAAAATTAACAGTCTGATGAACAGATGATCAAAAGCTATTACAGGAGTCGAATTTAACTGTTTGGCAGCCATGCAAGGCGCCCATCACGTCCTACTGATCATTTTACCACCACTATCTGGCGAATGAAGGCTGAGTGGATCTTTGGGGGGGTAGCGGGAAGCGATCCCGCGTCCGTGCTGATCTTCTGCTCTTTGTGCTAGAGTGTTACCATTACCCTAAACCCCTCACAATGGCACATAACAGTTACTAACCAACCTATCAATACCATTTCGTTACTAATTTTAGCAGTTTGTATGCCATACCACTTCATTTTAGTAGGAAGAGTAATTGCAGAGAACTGGATAACATGATTAGGAGCTGGAGAGTAGTTAGAGCAAGACATTGTGATGACACTAACCCAAGAGCATCAAGCTCCATGATATGTGAAACTTTATTCCATCCAAATCCTACGAATCTCTGGTCATAGTACGGAACTTCCTTTCTCGGAACAACAACGAATGGCTCAAAGTCCGATTCCCAGTTGACCTGCAACGACACCAAACACACCCCCAGCACACCTGTACAGTTCTCCACATTATAAAGCGAGCACTCCCACCAATCAGCTACCACGCGTCCCATATCCACACAGAACTACAGCAGCAAGTTGTGAACAATCCTAAAGCAGTGTCATTCTCTTTAACGATAACGGTAACGAAAATGTTCGTTAATGAAAATAAAATGATTTCTTTAACGATAGCTATAACTAAAAAAATATAATTAACTATAACGAAAAAAAACACTTAACAATTCATCTTTTTTATTTTCTTTAAAAAAATAAAAATAAAAAGTGCAATACCGACAAACTTGAGAATGTGAAAATGTGCTAGATGTTCATCCCGGATTTTGGATATGTGAATGAACCCAGTAGCAGTGGCACATTTGATTAAATTTAGTTAATTTGTAAACGTTTCCATAGTGATTGCAACCCAAGTTGACAAGTTCAAATTAGCAAAAATTAGTAGTCACAGCAATCTTGTAGTCAAAATGTCTCAAAAGATCTTTAGCGTCTGTAGGCAATTTCGCTTAGCCTTATTGTAACTAAGACACTAAGTAGTAACTGAAATATAATCCAGTAACTATAATAAGGCCTATAACTAAAAAATAATACTAACTATAACTGTATAACTATAACTAAAATGAAAAACCATTAACTGTAACTGTAACTAAAATAAAATCTGTAAGGAGAGTCACATAGTACAAAAGCCAAGTCCACTCGAAAAATTAACTGCCTAATAACTAAAAGCAACTATTCAAATTCATGAAACAATTCAGTCATCATCATCATATATTTGTCTATTAGAAGAAAATTCAAGTTGACACAGCCGCAACTTCAACAAGCAATAGTGCATTATGCGGCAGATTCTGAGGCGGCTAAACAGTCAAAATCGAGGAACGACATTCAATGCAAGAAGCATTTGCTGTCCATATTGTTAGAGCGTGAGTCGAGTACCTTGTACGCAGTCGTAGCCGTTCTCCATTTGGCAAAGTTCGTAGCCGCTTGGCCTTGAGGCCAAACGTGATACCTGAGACAAGACAGAACACGCTATTTTAGGAATTGGATTCCACAGAAATTACATTCTATCAACAGCGGCGATCTATTGTAGCAGAGATCAAAGGTGTCACGTAATCCTATTCGATAAATCCCCAAACCATTTGAAGTTAATAATAACACTACAACAAATGATCATACTAATCATAGTAAACATGATCATTATATAGTAAACATGATCAATGATCATACGTAGTAAACATGATCACAGTAAACATGACCATAGAACTGATGAAGGCAATGAGCGTAATGCAGAAGTTGTAAAGTTGTCTGACCTGAATGTGAAGAGTGATCCAACATCTAGCATAGCGATGAGGTCAGCCTTTGATGTAGGAAAATTCAGTTTGTATCTCTGCGTCTCAAACGCTGGAACAACTAACGCCTGAAATGATAATAATGAGTCAGCGGAAGAAATTCATCGGATATTATTATCAGGTAAGAACTGCATCGTCTGAAAAAGAATCTGGTCGCATGCAAAAGAACGTCTCACTTTCCTTCAACCTGCTCTTCTGTGCTGATCGTGGAACAGTTACCAACAGTCTGTGTGACTGCATGAGGAACATTCTTAGTCATAAGATCTATCCCTTTGTAACCCTGACCCTAAACGATTAGGGCCACAGATACCTGTTTGCTGTTGGTCATAGAATTGATCGTCTTCAACAGGTGGTCGTAGAGGTCGGCCATTGGCAGGAAGTCGATGTCAGACAAGAAAACATGTGAAGTGTTCGCCTGACGCAAAGCCACGTTCCGAAGATAGTTAATCGGGTAGAATTGCTGAAACAGTTGACACAGAAACAGTCATCTTTCTTACACACAAAAATGCTCATAGGAGTCCTTAAAAAGGTCAAGGCCTACATACAATCTCATGGTCAAGAAATTACCTTCATAGCCAAGAAATTACCTCCATGTACAAGCAATGACCTCCATGGAAAAGAAATTACTTCCATGGCCAAGAAATGACCTACATAGTCAAGAAATGACTTCCATGGCCAAGAAATTGACTTCCATGATCAAGAAATGGCATGCATAGCAAAGAAATGACTCCCATGGTCAACAAATGACCTTCATAGCCAAGAAATGACTTCTGCTGCCAAGAAATGACCTACATAGTCAATAAATGACTTCCATGGCCAAGAAATGACCTACATAGCCAAGAAATGACTTCTGAGACCAGATCTAGTCACTGAGAATTATATTGCAGGCCATTATATTATCGGAAATCAACAACCCCCAGTTTATATTCAAAGCGTGTGTAAACTCTCCCCCCCCCCATTTCCTGGCAGCCGTGGGAGATCTTTATCCCAACCCCCATTGGCAGACACCACTGGGGGAAGGTGGCTCTTGGGACTTCAACTCATTTTATGGCTCAGTTCCTCTTTAATTGACCCCCTCCCTTCTAGCTTCCCCTTGTTCACCACACTTGCTGTCCAACGATGCTGAAGGCCAGCAGTGTTAATTTCGTGAACGAACTAAAACGAAAACGAAAAAGATTTGATGAATAATAACTGAACTGGAACTAAAATGATTATCAGAAATAAAACTAGAACTAGAACTAAACTGAAATGATAGATACCGAACTAAATAAAAACTAGAATAAAAATGATTTTCTGAACTAAAATAACACAGATTATCTGTGGCCAAGTCACTAGCATATCTCACCAACACATACGTAATAATCAAACATAAAAGCTCCTCCTCCTCCTACTCCTCCTCCTATTTCTCCTTTTCAAACTCCTCCTCCTCTCCTCCTCCGTCTCCTCCTCCTGTGTGCCCTCATTCCACTTACACCATCTTTGTAGACGACGTGATAAGCGATGTTGCGCCTGGCCATGAGGACTCGGGAGCTGAGCGCATATCGCAGGAACTGCTGAGCCTCAGCATCTGACATGTAGAGCGCCAAGCTGATCGGTCCTGGCCAGTGGATGCACAATGTCTCCAGCATCTGCAGCCGATCTGTGCTCAGCTGCGCCACAAGCGTCACGTCATTGTCATCTGTTGTCGTCTTCACGGAGTAGTCATACTCTATGTAGTAAAGATGAGTTCGATGAACGATGAGACGTTCACGACGGAAGTCATAGCACTCGTCATCCTCATTTATGCTGTTCAACTGGTGACAAATGAAATCACAAAAACATCTAGTCAATGATAACACTACAATAAAAACCGAAACCATTTGAAGTCATTAGTAACAATTTATTAAACAGTTCCATAGCTTCTATCTGATTCCAATAAGTAATTCCATGATTAACTTGAAACTGGTTAAAAACTAAATTTCTACAATAAGCAGAAGTTATAGACCATGGCTGCCATGGAAACTGAGAGTGTAAAGCACGAGATCAATTTCCCAACTTCTTCTTTTGAAAAGGAAAGTCGTTCACCTCATCTTCATTGCTCATCTTCTCGTGTTTATATTCGTCACACCCAAAGAACTCCTGGCGCAGCAAGTTGCCATCATATTCAAGAAAAGTCAGGTACAGATTTCGGAAATACTCAATATGTTTGATTTTCACTTTGAGCTTCTTTGGGGAATTCCAGTGAATGATCTGCGGAGGAAACAGAAAACAAATCATGCAAACTAAAGGTTTAATCTATTCTCAGACGCTCATTAGCAAGGAACCATATAAACAAACATCAGATCAACGAGGAAGCTCTTAGAAAAACCGAAAACAAGCTTACAGTAATTAAACCTCGGTAGATCTGTTATCGATTACGTTAAATCATTCACTGATCCCTCTGCATTGAACAACGCAATGTCACAGATCTTATCAGTGGCTGAGTCATCTGCCAGGAATCATCATCTGGCTCAGGAAGTTATTATGTTGATGTTGGACTGAAAGTGACTCTGAAGAGCCATCAAAATGCGGTGCTATATAAATGATCTGAATGAATGAAGACAAGATTCAGAAGAAATCTTGAAGACGGGGATTTTTTGTACCTTCAGATCTGAGACTTCCATGTAGCATTGTTCACTGCGAGTGTTGTCACTTAGCTGTACGTTCCATTGACAGGGCAGATGATGCACCAGATCTGGATTCTGCTTAATGACAGCGTTAAAAATGTCCTACAAAGATCCAGAACAGACAGACAGACATGTAGGGTCAATGGTTCCGTGTTCCACAGCTGCGGTTCTTGGGGATGGCACACATTTTGTCTGCTTAGGGCCTTGCAACATCTGAGAACCATGAAATGCAGCAAAACAATTGAGACCCAAATCAGAGAAACTGCAGGACTCAGAGGTTTACATACAATGCGCCTGTGAATAAGCAGGTGGACTGCGACTTTGAGTTCTTGGGCTCAACAGAAATCCTGAGATCACGATTACACTAAGAATTATATAGCTCCTCTTCACAACCAAACGACCAGGATCAAACACGGTGGTTTTCAAGTGCCTATGGAAAGTGGTAAAGACAAAGGAGTTCAAGTTGAAGGGTGCTGGAAAACGATTCCAGACAGTTGGACCAACCACAGCAAGGCTTTTATGAGGCACAGTGGAAGACCCTCTGGTTGCAAGAACAATTAGATGACCCTGAGAAGCAGCAGAGCGAAGAAATCAACGGATGAAACTGAGAATCACAACCACGTGAAACAAGAAAGAGCAAATCCAAAGAAAACATAGACTTAGACTTAGACTTATGTCTCTGCATTCACCAAGTCTGGATCTCAGCCAGATCACAGGCTCAGGCTTAGAATGGTACAGCTGTAGAAATCTCCAGATTACGATCGCAATTTATAGCACCTCTTCTTCAACACAGACATATCGGAGGCACCGGATCGGAGTAGAAATTACCCAAAGAACTGCTTCAACTCCTCCAACAATAAAGCAGAAAACATTTCTTACCTTTTCCAAGAAACAGCCAAGAAATGCATAAAATATACTTCATCCAAAATGTCTTTGCATTAAGTTTACATTAAGTTTAGAAGTCAACTGGAGTATTCAGTAAGTGGAGTATTCAGTAAGTGGAGTATTCAGTAAGTGGAGTATTCAGTAAGTGGAGTATTCAGTAAGTGGAGTATTCAGTAAGTGGAGTATTCAGTAACTGGAGTATTCAGTTGTACAGTTACAAGGCGACCATTTAGGAATGTACACTGCACAGGTCTGAGATTGACTGGAAATGATCACAATAAATAAAATAAAGGCAAAGATGGAAGAAGGAGAAGCAGTGGACAATGCACTGACCTGGTCAGCGAGAGCCGTTGAGTAGAGGGTCATCAGTTCACGTTCTGCTATCAGACGCCACATCTGACTCCAACCGATCTCACGAAGTCTCTCAAGGTCCATCAGAATCACTCCAGTGTTGAATCCCCTTCCCTACATCATACACAAATACACAACCATCACCACCACCACCACCAATACCACCACCACCAATACCACCACCATCACCAATACCACCAATACCACCACCAATACCACCACCAATACCACCACCACCAATACCACCACCACCAACCACCACCACCACCACCACCACCACCACCACCACCACCAATACCACCACCACCACCACCAATACCACCACCACCACCACCACCAATACCACCACCACCACCACCAATACCACCACCACCACCACCACCAATACCACCACCACCACCACCAATACCACCACCACCACCACCACCAATACCACCACCACCACCACCAATACCACCACCACCACCACCACCAATACCACCACCACCACCACCAATACCACCACCACCACCACCACCACCAGCCACAATGACAACAAGAACAACAGAATGATGACATCATCATTGCAATCATGCAAATGGCCTGAAGTCATTAAACTCGAGTTCACAGATCTGTGTTTTCTCATCAGCCTCCATACCAAAGACAGACGAGTCTAAGTGAAAGATCAGCTGACCACAGATGACCTCCACTGAGAAATGGCGGCCAATCAGCAACCACGCGACAACCAACTGACGACGTCTTCCAATCAACTCATCTCATTAATTATTAATATTCAGCACAAGTACATCACAAAAACCAAGTATTGTTTATCTAAGTCAATGACTAAATAAGCAACTAAGTCACTGAGTGAGTGAGTGAGTGAGTGAGTGAGTGAGTGAGTGAGTGAGTGAGTGAGTGAGTGAGTGAGTGAGTGAGTGAGTGAGTGAGCGAGTGGAGTGACTGACCAGAGCAGGCCATGGTCGGTGGTTTCTCCAGAGCCTTCCCAGATACCAGTCACTCTGGTTTTCTACGAGACCAAGAGCCTAAAAGTAGAATGAGAATACAACAAATGAGACAATGCATGTACAACGAAAACAACAATGAAAAGCAACTGCAATGATAAAAAGACGTTGTCAACATCGATCCATGTCCTGCATTGGTTAACGGTAAGCAGCGTATCCGTTGCAGTTGCTGAGGAGGTAAGTGGAGTGATGGAAGGCTGGCAGGTGGAAGGGTTAGCAAGACCGACTGATGGAAGAAATGAACAGACGAGAGCCAAGAACAACCAATTCATGCGGTTGGAAGAATGAAATGAGTTCTGGATGAAAGAAGATGAATTAATTAATCATGAAAACCTCTTTCTTCTTGAACTTGTGAAATAGTTTCCATAATTCTCCGACGTCCGTTGCAAATGTGATGTCTGTATCCAAAACAATCACCTACAATCAGACAAGAACTCCTCCTTCAACTGACGTCAACTGTTGCCATTTGGGCATCTATACACACTTAGAACCACTAATGAAACTTACCACTAGAATAATATATCAGAACATCTCAATTCCAAGAACAATGACCATTATGTCCAGATGCAAAGACAACTCCACATTTAAACAGGAGACAAAGACAGCAACATCAAAGAACGTTCTTTTAGCCTTCAACTTCATGGCAGATGCAAATGATGCAGTCAGTACATGAACTGAATGCAAAGCGGGGCTGCCACCTAGCGACCAGAACAGGTGCACAGCAGATGCAGCACAAGTCGTCATCGTCTTCTGCTGGTGGTGGAGGAGCCGCCTACCTTGGTGAGGTTTTTCGGCAGAGTATAAGGCAGGATGAGCTTCATGAGTCCATAGACTCCGCTGTAGTGTTTGTTCGGGATCCAGGAGACATGCGGCTGAAACAACAACACAGAGACAGGAATGAAATCAACTCACAAGATCATCCGATCAATATCACTTTTCCTTTTGCCCAATGTATCCTCCATCTGCATCGGAAAACAGCTAACAATGGATTCCTATTTGGAGGCAGGGACTCCAGGGAGGCAGGAAGGCAGAGAGGTAGCATGAGAGGGAGGTAGCATGGGAGGGAGGTAGCATTGGAGCTTTCAAAGAAAATCTGGAACTTGGAATGCAGACAGTTGATTCCTCTGAGTCTAAGAGACTCGGAAGTTAAGATCAAATGGCATATAATACAACCACAGGTCAACGTTCTAATGGCTAAACAGACAAGAGTCACTCAATCAAATGCAGCTCATTCTGTTGCAGTGAAAGCCAAATTAAGGCCAATTAAAACTCGAAAGCCTTTCACATGGTATCTTCCGTTGCTAGTTCAACTGTTCTCTCATCAACTCCTCGAAGGTGTAACATAAATGGCGCTCGATGTGTAAATGGAAGGACGTGCATCAGATGTGATCTGACGGTCAGTCGATCTCACCTTCAGTTCATCTGCCACGTAAAAGGAAACTTTAACTGCAACAGAAATTCAGAATGAAATCGTTAACATCTGAAAACTAGAACAACTGATTAAAAACCTGTAACACTCTCAACAGGGTTATTAAGAAGCCTTGCAAAGTTTAATCAGTCTCATTAAGAATAAAACATAATGTTCATCAAAATAAACATCAACGTCATCTGTGCTTCTACCGACAGCAGACAGATCTATGAACATAGAGCGCTAACAGCAACATATTGAATAGACGGCCCCTCTATCTTATGAGCTACCATTCTACTTCTCAGCAACGGAAGAAAATGACGACACTAGGGCAGACAGCAATGACAGGCGATAAGAAGACATGACCACTGGAGGAACTCACCGGCCGGAACGTACCACGTACGAAAGACCGTCTCCAGAATGCGTTGTGCGATTTGGTCGGAGATGAAATGGAAGTGAAGATGATTCTTACGATAGAACAAGATGCTCTTAATAAGGGTCACAACCTCACGCGTTGAATTGTACTTTGTACAAACGATGGCTATGTGCAGGACCTGCAAAGACCAGACACACACACACACACACACACACATCAATCTAATCAAATGACTTCTATTATAGTGACATAATCATAATGCCAAAGACATCATCAGGACTTAATGCAGCTGCTCGTTTGATCGCCCGTCTTCCTCGTTTCTCCAATATTTCGACTTTCATGACTGAACACCTTCATTGGCTTCCTCTAACTGCTCGGGTTCAGTTTAAAATTCTCTTTCTTACGTGTAAAATGTTTTTGGGTACCTCTGTGATCTTATCAGACAGCCTATCTCAACTACCTCTGGACGTCCTCTCCACTCTTTAGACCATCATGACCTTCTAGTTCCTCGGTCTCGGACTGCCACAGCACAGCATCGTGCCTATGCCTCCGTTGGACCTTTGCTGTGGAATGACCTTCCTGCTATAACTCGAGCTGTGATGTTATCTGGGGGTACTAATGTTTCTGCTCGTTCTCTTAAGACTTTTCTTTTTCGAGGGCCCTTCGCACTGGAAGCGCCTCTGATTAGGTTGTACTGTGAGAGGTGCTTTATAAGTCCGTAAATAGAATAGAATAGAATCATCAGTCAAAGAAATCATCGCAATAAGATGATCATAATGCACTGGAAAAGGAGCCACTGGGTCGAAATCCATCAGATCAGGGAACCAGAAGCAGCAACGATGGGTGACAATGGTAGGTAACAAAGGAGGGTGACAAACGGTGGGTAAGCAAGTTGAATGACATGCATTCTCTGAGAGGACTTTGTATATCTTTAACATGAAGCACTCGTCCACCCCCCCCACCCCCACCCCCACCCCCAATCCACCCTCCCCCAGTCAGAAATGACATTCAGTAGAGCAGAGGTGAAATTAAGGAGGACGTTTCTTCATCCCACTTGTACAATGAATATGTCTGTGTTTAGTTTGCGGTGACTGATGATGATCTCTCTTCGTCGTTCTTCTACCTGACATTTTGGGATCTCTGGATCGAGGCTGCATCTGTTGCGATGATTCAAGACGACGTCGTCTCTCTCCTCCTGCTCAGTGTAGTTCAGCGTAGAATCATCGCTTAGATTCATAAACTGATGATTGAGAGAATCATCAACAGATGACGACTGCATTCTGTGCCAACAATAGAGAGAAAGAAACAAGAAGTGCCTCAGTCAAAACAAGAGATAGCATACAATAGAATCTTTGTTTATTCGTTAACACATTGTCAGAACGCAATGCAAATACAAAGGGAAAAATGTGTAGGCATTGGTTATACCGTTAAAGGTTTTGTCCACAGACAGACATCACACCTCCACTGAAACTGTGACTCATTCTCAACAGAACTGCACTTCAAAATATCCGAATTACAAGCAGACATTTTCAGTAATTGTAATTAGCAACTTCTATTGCGCCGGTGTCTAATGAACAAGGCATCAACCAATAGCACAGGAAAACCAAGCCGTAATCAGGTCAACATCCAGAAGATCAGTCTGTAAGATTCAGATTCACATTTTGGTGTGACCTTGCGCGCGTTACAAATTTATTTAATAATAATAATAATAAGAGACAGAAAGTCAACAGAAATGAAACAAGTGAATACACAGCCTTAGTTTCAATCATCAGAAACCTAGTGAAGCTTTGTTGCAGCATAAAACACAGATCTATATATGGAAGAAGCTAAAGACACCAACACACACACACACACACACACACACACACACACACACACACACACACACACACACACACACACACACACACACACACACACACACACATGCATGCATGCACACGCACGCACACCAACACACACACACACCAACACACTCACACACCAACACACACACACACGCAGACGTGCGAACACAGAAGACATTGACTTATACGCTGGAATCTCTTTCTAATGTTGTCTTTGGCTGCTACCATGACAACTGCTAACAACAAAGTCAGATTATAATGACCACAGCTCAACTGTATCTTGAATCCATGACACTGAACAACGCGTATTAAAATGAAACGCATGGTTCCGACAAATGCATGCATTTAGATTATAGAGTACAGACAATAACATAGAGACATACAAGCGTGCATACATAAACACATATACATACATACGCAGAGATATTTACACAGCATACTTCTATGCATATGAATACAGCTGCGAAGGAGGAGGAGGAGGAGGTGATACCTAACCTGAGTCTCTGCATCAGTAACTCGTTTAATTCTTCCACCTGTCGGATACGGTGAAGGAGACTGGCTTCATGGTCTCTGGAATTCCTCTTCTCACTTACTAGTTCTACCACTCTACCACCTTTTGACAAACAGACAAAGTCAGAAGAAGAAGATCCCTAGATTATTATTTGGTTCCAGTTCAGCTGCCTTAGCCTCAGCCGATTATATCAGTGCCACATCTTACACTAACCAACTTGAAACGGATTATAAGAAAATAATCCCTCAACAGTCTGACAACACAGTCTTTATATGCTGCTGCTGCTGCTGCTGCTGCTGCTGCTGCTGCTGCTGCTGCTGCTGCTGCTGCTGTGGCCTAAACCAGGAGATGCCTAGCAGACCCTTTCTTGAAACAACTTCCATTAACATGCTGATTTCCAAGCAATACTTGTCTGACACAAAGGGAACTTTAGATTGACTGACTGAAGTCTAACTGATTAGTAACATAATATATTGAAAATGATAAATTGAGATGAGTGAAGACATTGAAATGGAAGAACCAACCTTGAGCGATGAACGACGATAATGTGAGGACTACGACTGTTACCATGACGACTGCTGCCAACAGCAGATATCTCAGTCGAAGTCTCATGACGCCTAAAGGTCGTCTTGGTTACTACAGCAAATAACGTCAACTGCTGCAGTCCACCTGTTTCTCGGGATAGAAAAGAGAGGACAAGAAGAGGCAGAAGACGATTTCGGCCATTCCCTCCACTCTTCGTCAGCATCGGCAGCTGAAAAAAGCTCTCTAAAGAATACATACCATATCTGCATTATCACAGGATCACTGTAAGCAAGAATTTTGACAAAAAGTCACTATACCGATTGTCTGTTTTTTCTTGAAGTGGGGCTTTCTAAATGTCCGATTACAATTGCAATCACACACAAAATACAGTACCCAGGAGCACTACAGAAACTTCTGCATCCTCTGACATCATCCCTTATCCACTGGGGCTGCGTTACGAGCATTGCTCTGTCGCAGGCCAACAGCCATTCGTTGAACTGTTACATTACATAGACTGTCATGCAGACGTCTTGCACCAGTTGAGCTACGTTTTCTATCTGGATTCTGGATTCAACCGGGTCGTGTTGACTGCGTTTTCACGTCGATTCGTCGCTCCATCTTCTCACACGGTCTCATAGGCAATAAACGAGTCCTTAGTGGACAATCTGAGAATGTGGCTTGTGCTATGCATTATGGCGCTACATCAATTGACCATAACGTCAGATCTCGGCATTTGAGCCTTCCGACAAATTTCGAATTCCCAGAAAACCTTTTACAAAGTTTCACGTTAAAACTCACATCTGTAGGAAAAATATTAGTAGAACAACGATGAAAATATCTTTGAGACATTATTAAAAGGAGGATCGTTGTTTTCCTTGGACATCATCTTCAGTGCTTCTTCCACTCTCCATTTTCAGAAATCCCAAGATCTTCCAACAAAATTCCCAAGATAGCCCAAAAGTGTACCAACAAAATATCCCAAGTTACTGAAAAGGAAAGTAAGTTGGAGTGCATATTTTAACGGATTTTGACTACTGGGACCAGTGGGTGGCGTAAGTAGTAGGGTTCATGCTTTAATGTACTATGCCGCACACCAGGCAAGTGCCCAACATACTCGAAAAGTTGACGACCGGGGGCGAGGGGGGGTAGCGGTCCAACATACTCGAAAAGTTGACGACCGGGGGGGGGGTAGCCGCCGCCTCGTATCTATATAGTTTTTCTATCAATTTTTCCAGGGAGCTAGTAATTACAGTTCTTGCTTGAAGAATTTTTCGAGGGGGGGTAGTAACGAGTGTTTTCCACCAAAAATTAGACTATTACCTAGGACAAATCATCACCAAAACTACTGGGACATATCCTAAAACTGCTGGGACATATCCTAAAACTACTGGGACATTTGTCCCAGTAGTTAAACAGTTAAAATATGCACTGGTAAGTTGTGATGCTATGAATCTATGAATCTATGATATATTCGTTTTATAAGTAAGTAACTAAGTATGTGCTTTAGTGAACCGCCTGCAAGCGCACTGCACATAGGGCCTAGGCCTACTATAATATCTATTTTTTTTCTATGTAGGCCTATGCATATAATTATGCTTCTACTACCTACGCCAATAATAATAATAATAATGGGGGGGGGCCCGTGGCGCTTTGGATAACAGCTTGCACAGAGACCGAGAGGTACCGAGTTCGAGCCCCCGTTGGGCGGATTTGCTTTGTAGGCTGCTATTAGCGCCGTTGTATTACATGGCTGTCTGTTCTGTTAGTAGTTAAGATTTCAATTGCATAACATGTAAATGTACAGCGCAGTGCGTTTGTCGGGCGCTTGTTAAAGAGAAGATTATTATTATTATTATTATTATTATTATAATAATATTATTATTATTATTATTATTATTATATTATTATTATTATTATTATTATTATTATTATGTGGACCTATACATATGCTTCTACTACCTACGCCAACTCCGTGCCATCCGCCAATCACTACCACGGCACACTATCACGACTTTGGTCCATGCATTGATCTGTTCCAGGATTGATTATGGGAATGCGGTGTACATTGGTCTCTCCTCTACAAATACATCTAAACTTCAGTCCATTCTAAACGCTGCCGCTCGCCTCATAGGGGGCATTGCAAAGTTTGACCATATCTCCTATTTTATCCGTGACTCCCTTCACTGGCTCCCCATCCGCCAGCGCATCCAATTCAAGGTCTGTTCCCTCATGCGAAGCTGTCTTGCTGGATCTGCTCCTCACTATCTTAGGGCCTTTTGTACCCCAGTATATCTTCTCTGCAAAGTCGTTCCTCCCTTCGGTCCTCGGCCCGTGGTTACTTAATTGGTTGTCCCGCGGGTGCATGCGTACTTCTACGGCCCAGTCTAGGAGTTTCGCTATTGTTGGTCCCAATAGCTGGAACCAGTTACCTCGATCAGTCGCTCAGGACTGACCTTTTTCTATTTCTTTTGACCAGTTACGCAAGCGCCTGAAAACCTCCCTTTACCCGTGAAGCTCCGGTCGGGAGCGCCTCTGTTTTGAGTGGCGCTATATAAATGCTTGATTACGATTACGATTACATATGCTATTAGTGTCTAGCCTAAATCGTTCCGTCCAACAGTTCAGTTTCTGTTTGAAAGTGCTCAGGCTTGGTACAAATACTATGGGCTATTGTGACAATTTTTAGGGTGCCCTCCCCGGGCCTTTGGTGGTGGTCCCCCCTGCGGTCGCTTGCCGTTGTCGGCCGGGCATCTTGGCCCGTGTGTTGCCGTCCCCTTCCCCTTGGCTCTGCTCCTCTGGCTTTGCTCCCTCTCTCGGCCTTGCTCCCTTGGCTTTGCTCCCTCTCTCGGCTCTGCTCCTTCGGCTCTGCTCCCTTGGCTTTGCTCCCTCTCTCGGCCTTGCTCCTCCGACTTTGCTCCCTCTCTCGGCTTTGCTCCTCTGCCTTTGCTCCCTCTCTCGGCTCTGCTCCTTTGGCTCTGCTCCCTTGGCTTTGCTCCCTCTCTCGGCTCTGCTCCCTTGGCTTTGCTCCCTCTCTCGGCCTTGCTCCTCTGGCTTTGCTCCCTCTCTCGGCTCTGCTCCTCTGGCTTTGCTCCCTCTCTCGGCTCTGCTCCCTTGGCTTTGCTCCCTCTCTCGGCCTTGCTCCTCTGGCTTTGCTCCCTCTCTCGGCTCTGCTCCCTTGGCTCTGCTCCCTTGGCTTTGCTCCTTTCTCGGCTTTGCTCCTTCGGCTTTGCTCCCTTATCCCCACCCCGTGTCCTGCCTACCCGCCTGCCTGGTAGAGTACTATAAATAGAGGAAAGAGTGTGTGTAAGTTAGTTGCTCTGGGGAGATGCTAAAGACTTGCTCTGAGGACCTGCATAGAGATCTGCTCTGACTTGGTGAACGACGACGTGTGGTGTTGGTCTTGACTTTGATGGTGATCTTTGTCGATTTGAGCTGTGTGCTCTCGCTACGTCTTCTGAAGAATATACTTTATGAAACCTAGAGCTGACTTGGTTGATTGATTTGGGTGATAGTCGTCGGAGGAAATCCAAGACGTTCGCTATACTCCGGACGCCGGACTTGCGCTCCTTCGAGCGACACGCGGCATTGCAGTCCCTCCTAGCGACACTCTACGCCTGAGAGAAGGGGTGTTTCGCTTCACTATTTACTTTGGAAATATTCTTTGGCTTAAAAAGAATTTTATAGTGTACGTAATCGTAGCCTAATCGTAAACTCGATATTTCTAGAGCGCCCACAAAAGCGAAGTCGCGGGAACCAGCTTATTCACAGGCGCTTAACTCAGTGCATATTTTAACGGGTTTGGACTACTGGGACCAGTGGCGTAACTAAGGGTTCGATCATGAGCCCGGGGCAAGAATTTCCGGAAAATTGTCTTCCTTAGTTCCGCCAAAATTTCTAATGACCTTTTTTTGCTTTTCCCGTCTTTTCCAGAAGAAAATTGTCAGAAGCCTAATTTGCGCCCCCCCCGTCCTGCGCCCGGGGACGGCCTGCCCCTCGTTATGCCACTGTACTGGGACAAAGTCTGCTACACTACTTTCAATATTATTGGAAACTATAGATAGAGTATTACCTGGGAAAAATCATCAAAACTACTGGGACAAATCCTAAAACTACTGGGACATTTGTCCCAGTAGTTATAGCCTACAGTTAAAATATGCACTGGCTTAACTGTGTCCTACGTACGTAACTGCACCCGCTTAGCGTCTCTCGCAGAATAACTATAATTCAGAGGCGCTCTCAGCACGAAAACCCCGGGGAAAGGAACAGCTGATCAGATTGTGTCCTCTCGGATTTCAAGTTGCTTCCTTCGAGAAGAAGGATTTTCATTTAGCCTAGGCCTATATTTAAAATTTACGATAGGCCTAGTCGAACAAGATGCTGTTTACAACGCCAAAATGATCCAGGTCAGTTTAAAATTTACCGTTGCATTCAGTCAGAATAGCCTACGCATTAATTATGTCAACAAAATAGGTGGGGAGGAGGTTTGGAAAAGTTTGACAGTTGTTGACAAGGGGGGAGGGGGTTCGGTAAAACTTGACGTCAACAAATTTTTCTCCAATGAATCAACACGGACCCTTCAAAATGGTAGCGAAAACATTAAGTAATGCTAAAATGTATAAAGTGCTTAATGTTTAATAGGCCTACTACTAAAAAGCTGGTAATAAACTAAACTCATATATTTTGAAATTCGAGAT
The DNA here is from genome assembly GCA_020284085.1 of Aporrectodea caliginosa. Lineage (NCBI taxonomy): Eukaryota > Metazoa > Annelida > Clitellata > Crassiclitellata > Lumbricidae > Aporrectodea > Aporrectodea caliginosa. The sequence continues at coordinate 728,632 of JACEVL010000894.1, forward strand.
TGCATTTTTAGTGTAGGCTAAAACAATTTGAAAAAATGATTCTACATGTATTGATCGAGCCATTGTGTTTCTTTTTTGTAGGGGGTTCTGGGATTGTCGACATAATTTTTAGGGGTCCTTCAATGTTTAACAGTTGTTGGGGGGAGGGGGTCAAAAACTGCCTAAAATTTCTGCCAATTAAGACCCGCGAGATGGTTGTCGTGCGCCGCAACATGCCATCCCTCGCCTCGCAGCCATCGGTCTCTGGTGTTAAGAGAGTGACGACCATGAAGATCCTCGGGATAACCATCGGCGAGAAACTGACAGTCACTGAACATGTCAACAACATCCTCAGCTCTTGCTCTTCATCAATGTATGCTCTGAAAACTCTGAGAGGACGTAGTATGCCAGCACAGCCTGCACGTGGTGACACGTGCTACCACGATGGCGAGAATGATGTATGCGTCTCCAGCCTGGTGGGGTACATGGGAGCAGGAGACCGAGATCGCCTGGAGCGTTTCACTCAGCGACTGAGAAGTGCGGGGTTTCTGCCGGGAGATGCCCCGACTGTCGATGGCCTGGCAAGCCGAGCTGATGACGTGTTGTTCAATGCCATCATAAATGACCCCGGGCATGTCTTACGTCGAATGTGCCAGAGCGACCGACAAGTCGATATGACCTCCGACCTAGGCCCAGGGCTGCCGACAGAAATTCCTGGCCCCTAGGCAGAGGAGTCACGGGCCCCTAACTATCCTTAGACTTTATGAGAAAATTGAAAAAAACTGAAATGATAATAATGCGGGTACAACCCTACAAAATTATATTTATATGCAACTATTGTAGTTAAGTGTCCGTAATATTATATTTTAAAGGCATAAATCATAAACTTTGTATAACTGATTATAATGTAACACTCATCTAGGTGTCCCTAGTTAGCGGGACTTTGGTCCCTTCTGGGCCTCCTATTGTGCGTTTCTATTCAGAGCGGAAAATTGTATGCTTAATATTTTGAAACGGTGGCAATAAAACTTTTGATTGATTGATTGATTGATTGATTGATTGATTGATTGATTGATTGATTGATTGATTGATAATATTTTGCATAAGTTGATTGCTGGGCTCAGCCCGGGCCCCTAAAAGTCGCCGGACCCCAGGGTTTTTGCCCCCTGTCCCCCCCTTCTCGGCGGGCCTGCCTAGGCCCCACCCTTTCGTCATTCAGCAAAGGACAGCAAAAACTGTCTACCGCGCATGCCGCACAAAAACACTTACTAGCTGCCCTGTGTGGTCTTACATTCCATAAAGTGTACAACAATCCAATACTTTTATCCAGTAGGCCTATAGATATGGACATTATCCATATAGGGCCTATATCTATAATTAGTCTTAGCCCCTTTATAATAACAATAAGTTACGCACTTTTGTCGTTGGCTGCGTTATGACAGCCAGTTTTGAATAATCGAAAATACAATCATCTGTTAATACGTGTGCCACTGCATATAATTATGGCCTACATTCGCTAAAGCATATAGCCTAGGTGTTAAAAATGTCCAAAGTTCTGAATTAAACAAGTTGTCGCAGTTGTAGCATATAATAGGCCCCCTATAATATGGAATTATATTCAGGGCTGTTAATATCGCGATCGGTATCGCCGATACTTTTTTTCAGTATCGCATCGAGTATCGCCATACTTTTATTTTGTTGGTATCGCATGTGTATCGCCGATACTTTTTTTTTAGCCTGTCGGCGATAGCCTACTCGATACCAATACTTTTTCCACTATAATTTATAATTTTATATATTTTCTCATCCGCTGGAGTAAGTCGCGATCAAGAAATATATCGAGAAATAATTCATTATGCCTCAAAAATTACCTCATTCTTCGAAAATTGCCTCTTTCTGGGCTTCTGGCATATAATAATGTTAGTTGGTGTGAACAGAAACAATCAATTTTTCGTGATTAAACGTAAATTTACTTATAGAAAAGTATTGGTAAAAGTATTGGTATCGGTATTGCAATACTTTTAAGAAATAGTATTGGTATTGGTATTGCAATAGGCTACTTTTATTATGAAGTATTGGTATTGGTATTGCCAATACTTTTTCCCAGTAGGCTATTGTTAACAGCAGCTGGTTATATTAATACTTACTAGATGTTTTCCCGTCCTAGGACAGTTTTAAACGATTTTAAAATGTTAAGAGATGCGTCGTCACGGGATATACGTTGACGTAAGTCTTCTCCTTCCCCTGCCTCTCCCTTAGTCCGTCCGTCCGTCCGTCCGTCCGTCCGTCCGTCCATCCATCCACTCTACCTGCAACCCTCCATTCCTCTCTCCGTCGGTCCGTCCGTCCGTCTCGTATACCTACCTCCAACCATTCGCCCATCTCCTCCCTCCCTCCCCTCCCTCCTTCCATACCTCAAACCGTCTGTCCATCTTTCCCCTCCATCCCTCCATTCATCTCTGCCTCCCTGCCTCCATCCCCTCTGCCTCCCAAGCAGGCAGGCAGATGTCAAACCCTATAGTGACTGTTAAGAGGACTATTGTCTGCCAGGCAGGTAGGCAGACAGGCAGGAATGAAATGAGAGAGGCAGGGTGGGTAACCGGCTTCACCGGTGCATGCGAGGGAGGGAGTGAGGGAGGCAGACACAGAATTTGCCCATTAGTGTCAGCCGAAGCCGGTGCCTGCCAAGGAGGGAGTGAGAGAAGCTGACACAGAACTCGCACTCTATAGGGGCAGGTCTCGCCCCACTTCGCGGGGGGAGAGCATCACAGGAATGTTGCCTTCGTTGCAGAGATTTCTCTTCGTTTATATTATTAATAACGCATGTAGGATACAGTGGCAAGTTTTGAGATAGAAACTCAATATTATTATCTTTTTAAAAAAAAACCATTTGTAATGAAAAATATGAGTTAATTATAAACCCACAGGCTTTCCACTCCACACTGAAATCTCACCTCTACGATTACGATGCTTTTTCTCTCTTTGTGTAGGACCCTAGAAGGTCGACCAATGACCATTTTTCGGTTTTAAAGCCCAAGGTTTTAGGTTTGGCGGTTTCCCTCGTAGAATGAAGTGACCAACGACTGTAGGCGGTTCAAGTAAGCATCTGTCGGCCAATGGGCGTTGATTTCATTTTGGTTGACACATCTTACAAGCATAGGCTGCTGAATTTAATTGTATGCATAGCCTAGGCAACATCGTCCGCTTTGTGGAATGGAGAGGAGGCGCAGGGACGGTCGGTCGATCGGTGGTAGCCCCCACCCTAGGCCCTTCACCCTCCCTCTGGCCCTCTAGCGGTCGGACGGATGGATGGAGATGCATCGCTAGGGCAGACTAGACCCGACAGGGCATACCCCGTACAGGCCCTACCTCGATCAATTGACCACTTGTATATATATAACCGAGCTGTGGGTCGAATAATTTGTGTATACGAAAGCCAGCTAAGCTGGCTAGAGGTCATACCTGTACTTCTAGAATGTATACAAGTTGTTCCAATTATCCAAATTTACCCCCCATCCACTCATATTACTATGGAGTTCATTGCTATGAAGATACTTACAGGGTTGAGAAACAAGTCTGTAGTTTCTATATGCGATTAGATTGCCATGAACAAATACGAACTTACTATTGTGGTAGATGGCGATCAAGAGGAAGCCATACGGGCATTTTTTGCTCACAACAACTGGAATTTTGAAAAAATTGGTAATTATGAAGACGATGCGTATATATATATATATATATATATATATACTGAAATTGTATAAATTGTTTTGTGTGGTGAACCCTATACAAGTAGGCCCTATTGTTCTTCAGGTAGCGCTATACGTGCGCAAATAAGATTGAAATAAGATTTATAAATATTAAATTAAATTGCATTTATTATCCTTGCAAATATTTAGCTCAAACCATGGTATAGAAATACATAGTAATAATAACATCAGCAATGTTAGTATAATGACAACTGATGTGAACAGCAGTAACAGCAGTAATGATAATAAATGGCCAATTAAAAATGTAATTATTAAAATTACCATGATTATTATTATTACGATATGTAATAAGACAATAAACATATGCATAACCCAGCTAAGCTGTCGTTCAAGTCAAGTCGAAAGAGCTAATTGTATGTTGATGACATTATAAATATATCTCCAACCAATCGAAACTGCCTTTGTTCCATTTGCAGAGTTGGAACCACCAAAGAAAAGAAAATCTTGTATGGATGCCGCTTCGAAGGAGGTCTTGGTCGCGTCCAATGGAAATAGTACAGAGTCACAAATTGAGGCTCAAAACAGTCATGACATTCAAGTGTCAGCTGATCATTTGCAGCTGCAGGGTGAAAATCATCAATCGGAAGGCGCCTGTCCTCTTTGCTTTCTCTCTCCGTGCGTGGGTTCTGCATCTCCAGGTTGGCTTGGCGGAGGACAAGCAGCGCATGCAGCTAACAGTCCAATACGAAGAGTAATTTATGGTAAATATTGGAAGATCATTTGCAACTTGGGTGGGTGGACGAGCCCATTATATCTGGCCAAGAAACTAACGGAATCGAACGGTGTACTTCATATGCGGGAAATAATGCCAGATTGCGTAGTGCGAAAAGTGAGATCGTTGTATCCGAATCCAACAGGCACGCCTTACATGGGCCACAAGTGGGAGTAACATTGATACTTTGGATAATTCGCAGGACTTTGCTTAGACAGAGAGATTTTTATTGTACACTTACTTTCTGACATAAAGCAGAATTTTATCGATTGTGAGCTGCTTATGTACACCTGTCATAGCCTTGGTAATAGCATTGGTAGTTATTATTAGACCTAAGCTTATCCACAAGTTCACAACAGCTATGATTCAATGTAACATAACATTCCCCCATTTTCAATTTATATAGCGCCTCTTGGCATTATTTCCCGCATATGAAGTACACCGTTCGATTCCGTTAGTTTCTTGGCCAGATATAATGGGCTCGTCCACCCACCCAAGTTGCAAATGATCTTCCAATATTTACCATAAATTACTCTTCGTATTGGACTGTTAGCTGCATGCGCTGCTTGTCCTCCGCCAAGCCAACCTGGAGATGCAGAACCCACGCACGGAGAGAGAAAGCAAAGAGGACAGGCGCCTTCCGATTGATGATTTTCACCCTGCAGCTGCAAATGATCAGCTGACACTTGAATGTCATGACTGTTTTGAGCCTCAATTTGTGACTCTGTACTATTTCCATTGGATGCGACCAAGACCTCCTTCGAAGCGGCATCCATACAAGATTTTCTTTTCTTTGGTGGTTCCAACTCTGCAAATGGAACAAAGGCAGTTTCGATTGGTTGGAGATATATTTATAATGTCATCAACATACAATTAGCTCTTTCGACTTGACTTGAACGACAGCTTAGCTGGGTTATGCATATGTTTATTGTCTTATTACATATCGTAATAATAATAATCATGGTAATTTTAATAATTACATTTTTAATTGGCCATTTATTATCATTACTGCTGTTACTGCTGTTCACATCAGTTGTCATTATACTAACATTGCTGATGTTATTATTACTATGTATTTCTATACCATGGTTTGAGCTAAATATTTGCAAGGATAATAAATGCAATTTAATTTAATATTTATAAATCTTATTTCAATCTTATTTGCGCACGTATAGCGCTACCTGAAGAACAATAGGGCCTACTTGTATAGGGTTCACCACACAAAACAATTTATACAATTTCAGTATATATATATATATATATATATATATATATATACGCATCGTCTTCATAATTACCAATTTTTTCAAAATTCCAGTTGTTGTGAGCAAAAAATGCCCGTATGGCTTCCTCTTGATCGCCATCTACCACAATAGTAAGTTCGTATTTGTTCATGGCAATCTAATCGCATATAGAAACTACAGACTTGTTTCTCAACCCTGTAAGTATCTTCATAGCAATGAACTCCATAGTAATATGAGTGGATGGGGGGTAAATTTGGATAATTGGAACAACTTGTATACATTCTAGAAGTACAGGTATGACCTCTAGCCAGCTTAGCTGGCTTTCGTATACACAAATTATTCGACCCACAGCTCGGTTATATATATACAAGTGGTCAATTGATCGAGGTAGGGCCTGTACGGGGTATGCCCTGTCGGGTCTAGTCTGCCCTAGCGATGCATCTCCATCCATCCGTCCGACCGCTAGAGGGCCAGAGGGAGGGTGAAGGGCCTAGGGTGGGGGCTACCACCGATCGACCGACCGTCCCTGCGCCTCCTCTCCATTCCACAAAGCGGACGATGTTGCCTAGGCTATGCATACAATTAAATTCAGCAGCCTATGCTTGTAAGATGTGTCAACCAAAATGAAATCAACGCCCATTGGCCGACAGATGCTTACTTGAACCGCCTACAGTCGTTGGTCACTTCATTCTACGAGGGAAACCGCCAAACCTAAAACCTTGGGCTTTAATCATTCGGTTTTCGGTAGGTTTCGTGTTTCAACCATCGATTGTTTCAACTGTTCGAAAAAGATTACTAATATTTTCATCCCACAGACAGCTAGGAGACAAACTGCTTTATTTGCAGAGCTCTTATCTTGCTAATAATTAAATTAAGCTTTTGCTAGGACAATAAAACTTTACACAGTGTTCCACATCCTTCGATACACACGTCACAGCGCGTCTCTAAGGCTAATGACCAGAGGTGCAAAAATCCAAGTTTTTTATATATTTTCTTGGTTTTGGTTTGTAAGAGGCCGTATTTTGGATCATAAAACTCATAAAAATGGCATCAATATACGGTACCGTTCAAATTAATCAGCTGTATAAATTAAATTAGGCTAACTAGAACAGTAGAACCGTAGAAGGACCTCCTCGAACTACTCTTTTGGACAACCCTTCTGACTAGATCGCAGCGCTCGTGAATAATCTGGTGCCCTGCGCTTGGTTTTCGAGTGGCGCTTTAGAAATTTGGAGATTACGATTACGATTAGAATGTCATGTAACAAAAATGAGTCATTTTCCGGTAACATGGTAAATTCAGAATTCAGCTGTCCCCGGTCATTTCTCGAAAAACTATACCTAGTCTGATTATGCTAAGTGTTGATATTAAAATGTATTTGATCAGTCAACAATTTAAGATATTTGAAAGTAATTTAAAGCAATAACCTAATTTATTAAAATTTATTTTCAATTTAAAATGTTCCACTCCGTTACTGTCCCTAGGCTATAGTACTTATTGCTTTAGTCTACAATTTCGAAATGATTTGTATTGAGCCAAAAAATTCACGTGTTTCTTATGTATTATATATTTGTGTATTGTGACGTAATGTGGATATTTGCCAGCAAGCAAAAAGGCCGGCGACAAAAAGGCTGGCGACAAAAAGGCCGGCAAGCAAAAAGGCCGGCGACAAAAAGGCTGGCGACAAAAAGGCCGGCAAGCAAAAAGGCCGGCAAGCAAAAAGGCTGCGGACATTTGTCTTCGCGCGCGATTGGTTGCGCAAAAAGGCTGCGGACATTTGTCTTCGCGGAAACTATAAATAGAGACGCCTGTTGCGTGTAAATGGAGAGTGAAGGGTTAGTTGTCAGTTGTTAGTGCTTCAGTAGTTGTTCGTTGTTCTCAGTTCTAAGTCGTAGCCTAGTGTTTTAAGCTGTTGATCTTCGAAGTTGACGTGAATAATAATACAATTTGCTGTGTCGATCCGAGTTGCTGTCGTCTTCTAAGTTAACCTAGTGTTAGGCATCGTCGGTGGCACCATTAAGTCCTTTGCCCGACGGGAAAGGCCGAGTTCAGCGGACGAGCAAAGAAGAGGGAAGATTCCGAAGACGCTATCCTGGTGAACATTAAAGAGAGATATCGGAGTCCGCCCTATGTATTATATATTCGTGTATGTTTTAAAATACAACTTGGTGAACCGGATCTTCAGCATAATTAAAGGAAAATTTTTAAAACTTGTCCCCAGGAATTATGTATACTCCGTTACCATGTCAAAAATTGACTCTATATTAAAGGACTGGTTACTCGCGATAATATCGTGTACTTCCGGTTTAAGGCAACGAGCCTGGCGCCACCTGGCGATGCGGGTGTAAGGAGCGTCTTTGGACGTAAAAATGCATGGTGAACCCGATGTGTTGTTCAGCGATTAATTGCACGAATTTGAGGAAAACAAATCAGAATTATTTTTATTTCAGTTTCTAAGGAACGAAGAAAGGTAAATAATAATAAATGTAAAGATATTTTTAATGACTTTCAGTTAAATAATCTAAACTACGGAGATAGGCGTTTAGCATGGTAAACACGAGGTTCTACGCCTTTGTCGCTAGGTGGCCAGGCTCCATGAGCCGCCATTTTCTCTCCAACGCGCTTACATAAGGAGATTCCAGTCCTGTGTATTATGGTCCTTGTCATTGTCTCAACCATTCAATTTTGTGGTCGCGCAACTTGACTCATCATCTCTCTATGTAATCTATGTAAGCTATTTATATCTTCACCAACGATATAAATGGTCCGACAAATTTCATACGAATTTTCATTTATTTCGTACCCAGGCCAGTGGGGTCACGTGGTTTTTGCTGAAGCCTCGCGCTCCTCATGCAAGCATTCGTAAATCTTCTGGCAACATGGCCGCCAGCCAAAAACAGTAGCCTGGCGCACCACGCCTTCTGTGGGAGAAGGACTCTTGTTTCCTGCTCTTTCCATTGCTTCAACGTCACTGGGCAGCTCAACACAGGAAGCTCTGTCTAGTTATATATATGAGGTCGTTGTGCGTACCAGATGTGTTTTTTTTATTATACGGCCACTCCGTTACTGCATTTTTGCCATGATTATAAATGAATCTAATTCCAATAATATTTGTAATATAACGCTTATAAGCAAAATAATGATTTTACCAACGATCGATGTGGACGCGTGAGCGATAATATGGTATTTACCGTGCTGCAACCCAAATTGTCTACTCCGTTACCTGTCCACTCCGTTAACATTTATTTGGTAACGCATGGGACAGCTATGTAACGGAGTGGAAAAATTGTGTTCGACACTCGAAAGATAGTAACGGAGTGGAATTATTATAGGCTAAATGGTGTGGTATTTTGATGCTGTGAGCAGATTTTTAAGACAATACCATAAATATTTTAGTGTTTTCTGTCTATTCGATCACTGGGAATGATTGGCTCAAGTGATTTCTTTTCAGTTGTTTGGGCAAAAATATTTATTCAACTTAACATTAAATGCTTTTATTTCCATAACGGAGTGGACCTTTTTCTAAATAAATGAAACTGTGATGGAATCAAATCATTATAAGTTTTCTAATTTCTTTTATTTCTATTTTATAAATATTAATACTAGAAACATATTGGAATGTCAAAATACACAACAGAAGCTGTACACTGTATAAAACAGATCTCATATGTATACAGTAACGGAGTGGACAAATATTTTAGTAGGGCTATTTTTTTTCTATCAAAAACTTTTTACATTAACATATTGGTCGTGGATAGAGTCACGCCCGACGTGAGCCGATACCTGGGACTAGGATCACGCCCGCCTCGCAATTGGTCATTGCATGTCACATGATTGTGTGTACCTGAAACGAACCGACCGATAAACATTGCCGTTTGCGGTGGAAGTTTGTTCACCGTGTTTTCTAAAGACGAAACTAACCCTAACCCTGACCCTAACCGACCCTCACGACGCCTAATCTGACCCTAAACGACCCTGACGACGCCTAATTTTACCCTAAACGACCCCACGAATCCTAACCTGGCCCTAACCGGCCCTCAAGTTGTCCGCCATATCAAAATTCCACGGGAAGACAACAAGTTCACGTGACAGGCTTTAGCCAATAACGCGACGGACGTGACTGTAGTACTGGGGATCCGATAACGCCCGGGGCGTGAACGGATCCACTACGTTACATATTAGTGCAAAACCAAATATATATTTGTGAAATATAAACATTCAAGATTTGTTCCAAAGAAAAAAACTGTATTTAACAAACATTTGTTTGCTTGTTGAATTTGTGAATTTACCATAATTACCGGAAAATGACTCAATTATTTATAACAAAGATGATACACGCAACAATAATTGCCAAGAGAGTTGAAGAGACACCATAATAATAATCTTTTCTTTATTGAAGCGCCTGACAAACGCACTGCGCTGTACATTTACATGTTATGCAATTTAAATCTTAACTACTAACAGAACAGACAGCCTGCAATACAACGGCGCTAATAGCAGCCTACAAAGCATATCCGCCCAACGGGGGCTCGAACTCGGTACCTCTCGCTCTCTGTGCCAGATGTTATCCAATGCGCTATCGCCCCCCATTTTGGCATTTATAATTTATAAATTTATTTTAAAAAACAAAAAACCTGAATTTGTGGTTTTTTGGTTAAAAAACCCCCTAAACCAAAAGCCAAAAAACGAAACCTTTGCAGCCCTGTGTATGACACACTGCATATAAATTCGTGCGATTTCAGTTACCTTGAGTGCAATGCTAATTTGGCGGTCATTTTGTCATTTTCGGTGTTTAGTTGTGACCAACTTCCTTGATAGACTAGAGGCTGCAGTTGCCATTTTGAAGGGATCATGAGACGAAAGTTTACCAACTGAAGCCGGAAGATTATTAATAACGGGTTAGAAGTCTATTTGAAGTCACGCTTTTGAGTAATAATCTGATAGTAATTAATTGAATGACGTTGGCTGATTGACTGAACCTCGGTGTCTTTTCATTTTGCACTGTACTCCACAGGAAGAAGGCTAATGATGGCAGAGGGGATCCATAGGCTGTATTGAACTGCGCTCAACACAAGAATTTCTTTACACAGTTAAACACTGCTGTACTAACACTTAACACTACAGGTTCAATATAGTGTCGTTCGATTCCACGTTCGTTCTAAACGAAAATGATTCTCTGCAATGTCATCGATGTCTCGTTATTACGTCGTTTCAGAATGAGTGATGTCCATGTATCGGTTGGCATCTCTCGACTGGTTAGAAGTCAAGGCTCTTTGTTTGACTGTCATTGGCTGGCTCAGGCTCAGAACAATCCGTCATTTCTCATGCCTCATATTCAGATTTTACTAGGAAGCCAGTAGGCTATGTAATGTAATGTAAATCTTAGAAATTTCTCAGTGCCACACAAATGTCATGTCAGGGAGACTGACTTTTCACTGGTGCTAAATCAAATAAAGTCTGCAATAGCCAGGCTACTTTGTCCGTTCTGGTGCCGGGTCAGAATCCTGGGAGGTCAAGCCAAGGAGACGGCATGGTGCTACGGGGAAATTGTTGATGATGGTGTGGTGGCGCAGAGGTAGCAATCGGAATAGGATAGCTTGAAGAGTTCAGTTTTCAGTGTTCAGTGGAAAGCCATAGAGGAGAGTGCAAGCAGAGGAGAGGTGAAATTTACAGGTGAGATAGGAGGATGAACAAATTGGCAGAGATCGTTTGAAAATTCTTTCCAAAGAGCTGGTGCAGCACATACTAAGGAGCGGTTGCAGAATTTCAGAGAGGAGGAGCCTGGAGGCGGAGTTTATTGATGTATTTGATTATAGACTCAGTTTGGTGTCTTGATACAAAGTTACTTGGAAATTGTGATGTTATTAGGTCCTTTATGTGATAAGTTGTTCGTAAAAATGAAACTACGTACTATTTTAAAGGGTTAGTATCGAAAGAGCGACAAAACGGAAGAGCGACATAACAAAAGAGCGACAAATCGTTGAGCAGTTTTAAAAGAGCGACAGAAATATTGCTGATTTGAAAGAGCGACGTAACGAAAGAGTCACATAACAAAAGAGTGACAAATTGGGTAATATCGTAGTCTGAATTCTTGGGAATATACTAGAGGGGTCGTGTATTCGTAGCCAGAAATTACTGGCTATTCAAGTTGTTTATCAAGTAGTTAATTGAGTTTCTTCTATATGCAAGAGAGAGACAGACAGACACAGAGACACAGAGAGAGAGAGAGAGAGTTTGTTTGAAGAGTTTGTGGGTTGTGTTTATTTAGAGGTTTGTTATGAACAACTTCTAAGGACTGGGTGCGAATTCCAGCCATGTACTTATTTTTTTATGTATATCGTGGTTCCGTACTCTGATGTTAGCTTAAAAGGAACACGGATGTCGGAATGAACAGACGAGCGAGCGAAATAAGGCAAGGAGCCAGCCATGGGCTCAGTTTTTGATAAATGCCCAAATTAACCAGTCAGTGTTATGAGATTTTTTGACCAGTGAATGTGAGCAAATCTGGGGTTCTAGATTGATTTTTTTGGATAAACAAGTATTTAAAAAATGCACGGCAAGTTTATATGCATCTATATGTAAAGAGATGTAGTGTTTTGACTCGTTGACTAGATTTACTGCATTTAAATTTTTTGTCACTCTTTCATTATGTCGCTCATTTGTTATGTCGCTCTGTTGAATTTTTACTTAATTTCTTAGGTTGTCGCTCTTTTGATATGGTATTTATGTCGCTCTTCTGTTATGTCGCTCTTTCGTTATGTCGCTCTTATGAACCGATCCCAGTTTAAAATGTGTCGAGCTTTGTAGGATAAACATCCTTGTTTCAGAATTTTGGCACCCACTTGTTTGGTAATAAATTATGTCTGGCTAAATGACATTTCTATGGAATCAGAAACTATTTATTTATGCTGACTGATTTTCTTACAGGCCAACTACTTCAAATTTAGTCATTTGGAATTGCGTTTGTGAGGTGCTTAAAACACACTGTAGAAGTGTTCAGATACATCAGTGCTGGGGAGTATTTTAAATAAAAAGTATTTTAAATATGGAAGCATTTTTCTTATTTGTATTTAAAATACTGTTCAGAGTATTTTGTATTTGGAATATCAAATACTTTTTGAGCATACTTTTCACAACTAGCCCAATAGTCAGGATTAGGTTGATATGTACTAAAAATCAGTTGAATACAGTACTGGATATAGTAGCACTTCAAGGTATAGAATTTGACTTCCTTGAGGAGTACTTGACATGTTGGTTATGAAACCACTTGACAAGATGCAGAGTGGACAGGAATGTTTCTTGGCTTTCTTAATAGTTATTTTCCTTGTTCTCATTGAAAAGGTATTAGTTGAGGTACCTGCCAAGATCGAACATGTGAAAACGGTTTGATGATGAACTTCATACGGTTGCTTATGCTGATCACTGTATCTTGGCTGCTGTCATTCACCTTGTCATTCTTCAAATTACGTTGGATGCCTGATTCCCAGAAAGAGTCCAAAAGCTCCTCCCTGACACTTCTGAGGTATTCGTAAACTGCACAGAACCTTTTGAAACCACTGGCCCTGAAAAATGATGACAACTTTACAACTGCGATATCATCCAGTTGCTTCATCTGGTAACCAGGCAAATATATAAGTCATGCAGTCTGAAGACCCATTCAGAAACTTTAAGTCTTTGGCATAATTTCCTGTACTATTTTGCAAGTTGCGTTACACTTTACTACTACTGTTTGGGCTCAGGTGGATTTATTTTGTATTTCGAATACAAAATACAACAGTGTATTACTGTATTTGTATTTTTTATTTCAAGTGCATTTGTAAAACTGTATTTTGTATTTCAAATACATTTAAGAAGTATTTTACCCAGCACTGAGATACATGCATCCATACATACATGTATCTTGTTGACCAGTTTGAAAATGCATTGTATGGTAGAGCATGAGGAAGAAGAGCAGTCCTTTAAGTTAGGCCTGAGGCAGCCATAGGTATGAAGTGTTTGCGACTTCATTTTCTTAGCCTCGGCATATGAGGGCGGGTGCCCAGCCCTCTCCCTCGCCATCTCATCTTCCCACCAACAGTGTATGGTCAGTGTACTCGTTATAGCTGAGTTGGATAGGGTTCGAATTTCTGCCTTGGTGGGGATTTGAACCCCTGACCTCTCAGTTGACGGTCCAGCATGCCAACCACTAGACTATCATGTCTAAATGAGATCAGTCTGAAGGGCCCCACATACAAAAGGTAAGATTGAAATCAATGGAAACACCATTTTCAAATGGATTGGACCTGTTGTTGCCATGAATACAGTCTGTCTGAGCCAAAAGCGAAGAACAAGAAGGAGGAAGAAGAAGAAGGCAGCAATGGAAATGAAGAAGAGGAAGAAGAATAAGAAGGTAATGGAAATGAAGAAGTCCGTGATGGACCATCTGGTCCGACTACCAAATTACTTAGGATGAGCGTTAAGTAATGGAAGAAGTTTCTGTTATTTTGTACGATTCATTTTCTTTATTTAAGTTTCTTCTGTTGTGTTTTTTATTACAACCTTTTTATGTTTTTCTTCTTTACAGTCACTTTAGAAACAATATGTATTAAGAATGGCTGAGCCTGGCAGCTTTGATCCAGAAGACAGGAACAGGTATGATGCCACTGACAGACAGACAGACAGACAGACTGACACTTGCTCAGATTGTCTCAGACCTGACTTCTTCTTCTTCTCTTTTTTTCCTCTGGTTGGCTGATTATTATTGACTGATCTGTTGAATGGACAACATTTGGTGATTTCATTTGCCTCTGTTCATGTAATAGTTGAAATCGGATTAACAGGCAAAGTGATGCATAAATTTACTAGCACTAAATGAAAATAAAATTGAATAGTGTTGAATAGATGATGCATGCCATCAGCTGATTTAGTCTCAGCAAACAGATGATACTTTATGACTTAGTCATAATAACGGTTGCTCTAAGTTTGCCTTCAATTCCTTGGCAGAGATCAGTCATGTAGCCTGAGGATAGTCTGTCGGCTTTCCTGGTTGAGTTGAGAAAGACCCCATCCCTGCCCCATCCCTGCATGTTTTAATAATGATAATAGTAAGTAAGTAAGTATATTCTTTATTTATCCAACTGCATAACCACACTTTGGATTACATGAAATTAAACATTATAAAGCATTTTTGTTAAAAAACCTTTCCTCATTAAGTTATCCACCCGTACGACAATTCGGTCATGCAGTCTGGGACACAGGGAATAGGGGATTGTCTTTACAGGAGGGAGGAGCGGGTTCAGAACATGGCCCGGGTCCGCCAAGGCAGCAGTAAAGAGATTCCCATCTGCCTTTCTACACAGCTGTTCTAATGTTGGGTTAACCTCCGGTAGATGGCGTAGTCGGACCAGATGGTCCATCACGGACTGTAGTCTATTTCGATCCTGCTGATGAGACGATTTGTATAGCGCCATAGCACAGCTGAGGCCTCCCCACCCCCATCCCGCAGGTTTCTCCCCATCCTGCAGGACAACACTTTACCCGCAAAAAGTTTTCACCAATTAAAACTAAAAACAAGCTTACAAATCTATTTGTATTGCTGATTGCCTTAATAAAACATACGCAAAAAACAGATTATCTTATCGACAGAACTTTTGCATTAGCCAAGCCCTGACTATTTCTGACTAATGGGCTTCAGGAAATAGAAAAATATCCTCAAGTTCTTAACATCATCCTGGACCGATTTCAATCAATCGGTCCAAAAATTTTTTTAGTGAAGCCTCATCAATTCACAGAACATGAAATATGAAGATTGGCCACAAGAGGAGTCCCAAAATGGATCAAGATCCTGCTAACTAGGAACACCTAGAATAACATTTCAAAAGTCTGAATTAGTGACTGCACAGCCAAAGTCTTGACCAACAGCGCAACATCAAGTCTCATAGCTACTAAAGCTGACAGTATAGTACATAGTACAAAGTAAATGATCAACTAGGTTGCAAGCACTATAAAAGTAAAGGAGAAAGAAAACCTGAACTAACAGTGAAAAGGATTATCCGTCAGGGTGGGTTAGCTACGTTCTAGTAATTAGGAAGGCAGGCAGTGTTTTTTAAAGTGCCGTAGGTTGGGGCTTGACATATGTGAGAAGAAAACATGTTCCAGGTTGTGGAGCCAACAGATTTTATGGAGAATAGGCGAGTATTTGTGTGTGCGCATATGGGGCGATAAGCTTCAAAGTTTCTGGTGAAGTGGATATGAACATCGGATCCTAGATGAAAAAATCCCTTAAAACATGCTGTAAGTATACCATGTTCATTGCGGTACATAAATAGGCCAATCTGTAGTGTTTGAATCTGCTCTAGTTTAAGTAGATTCAAGTTAGTAAATAGTGGTCCAGAATGAACGCACCTTGGTTAAATAGAAGCTGGGTTGATGAAAAGGATTGTTGATTAAAGAATAGCTCGATTGATGAAAAGAATTGTTGATTGAATAGAAGCTGGGCTGATAAAAATAATTCTTTTCTTAAAAAGAAGTTGAATTGGTTAAAAGCATTCTTGCTTAAATAGAAGCTGGAATGATGAAAAGAATTGTTGATTGAATAGAAGCTGGGCTGATAAAAATAATTTTTGCTTAAATAGAAGCTGGAATGATGAAAAGAATTGTTGATTAAATAGAAGCTGGAATGATGAAAAGAATTGTTGATTAAATAGAAGCATATGAAAGTAGAAGTTGGATTGATGAAAATAACACTTGCTTAAATAGAAGCTGGATTTATGACAGTTTTCGTAGACATTGGTAGACTGCCAACCAACGTAAAGTACGGCTTTGAGAAGATTGTATCAATTTACCAACGTAAACTTCAGTTTAATCGATCATCAAAACGTGTATAAAATCTCATAGTGTAGGCCTATGCTGCGCGCTTTCGACGGCGCGCATTTGACGGGCAATTTTTGCTGCGCTCAATTGACGGCGCGCTTTTGACGGCGCGCATTTGTCTTGCGCGCTAATAACGGGTCACCCCATTACCGTGGTATTGCCGCGACAGTAAGCCCATTACCGCGGTAAAACCACAATTGTTGTCCCCATTACTGCGGGATTTACTGTGTTTTTACCACGGGGAAATCCCTGTGTTACTCTACTAAATGATTACATGACACAGAGGCTCTTGTAAGAGGCAGAGAGACTTTGAGGGCGTCTGTTAGTATTTGGTGCATGGCAATTATGTACATCGTCGGCTGTTCCGTTGTTTTGCTTCAACAGTTGGTACTTTGGCCTGGTATCTCGCGAGGAGACGAACAACATCTTGCAGGCAGAGAGAGACAGCGGCGTCTTCCTTGTCCGGGACAGTACCTCAATCAAAGGCGATTTTGTTGTCTGTGTCAAGTGAGTAGTGAACTCTGCCTCGTTCTTCTTGTTAATTTCTGCTGAGTTATATCTAGGGTGTCTTGCCATGTTCTGCATGATATTGGTAGAATCGTGAGAAGCTGCGTTCTTGAGAGACTATTTATGGGGCAGATGTGAAGCAGACTTTAGCATAATTTAAAGAAGACTGAACCTGCCAGCTTTGCATGGATTTAAAATGACGGCAACTTACTTTGTGTTCGAGAGGTATCTTACTTATTTCTGCCTCGAGCACGTAACGGTTTATGTACTAAAGATGAAGGTTTCTTGATTTCTCTGTTTTTTATTTCAAGGGAGGACAACAAAGTGAGTCACTACATCGTCAACAAGATAACAACAGGAGGCAGTGTGCGGTTCCGAATTGGTGATCAGGAGTTTCCAACTTTACCTGCATTGCTGAATTTTTACAAGACGCACTACTTAGACACAACGTCACTGATGAGACCAGTAAGTAAGCCAAGCAGTTGCTCTGCTACCTTCTGCGCACAGGCAGACTGCCTGTCATATCTTGCAAACCAATCACTGGGATTTGCATGAGAAATGATGAAACGTTGGAAGACAGTTGTAAGACGAGGCCAGAAAGAATTGTCTGGGTCTTTCCTTGGTCAATTAAATTTCTTCACGTAAAGTAAGGTAGGGTGAGGGTTAGGCTCCCCTAGTTTAAAAACGCCTCTTTAACAATCTACAGAGCCGTGCTTTTTTTGTTTAAAGAAAAATTGGACAGATGACATGACCATCTGACAACAAGAAAAACCTTCCACATGGATGGTATGATTCGATGAGAAACTGTAACAGCGCATAATGTTAAAATGATGGCAGATTGCAGAGCAAGTGTGTTAGGTTTCTAAGAGCCAATGGTAAGATTGTTGAGAGAAGATGGCTGAATTTGGCTAATAAAACGATAGAGTATGCTGACGTCTCCGGTAGGTCTTTATGGATCTCATGTTTGATATTCAAATGATGCAAATTAGGCACCAAGCAAGAAATTTGATTTGGTATGTTTTGTTTGAACTGGTGATAGGAACTGAGGCAGGTTTTGTGTCTTTAGGGGCATTTGAGGGAGCAGGGTTTAGGGTAATGGTAAGACTCTGGAACGAAGAGCCAAAGATCAGCAAGGATGTGGGATCCAGAGCTTCTCATTTGAGGCGATCAATCGATCTCCTTGGTCGATCGCCTAGTGAAGGTCTGGTCGATCAGGAAATCGATCGTGCTCGATGAGTTAGACTCCAACAGGAACCTTGAGCCAGACCATTATTTTATTTTATTAATTTACATGACTTTAATTTTTACTCACATGCAGCAACGGTGAATGCGTTCGGAACGGAGCGTTCCGTGACCTAATGACTGCTGAGTGATCACTCCAATTGCGTGCAGTTGGATTGGCCATAACAACATGTAACATCACTAATTTAGGAAATTATTGAAAACAGAGAATTCACTGTCAAATGGGTAATAATGATGATCATTATATGAGCTCAACACTGATGGACAAATATAAGAACCTAATGAGAGCTATTAATATCATGACGACGACCCTACAGTTACACAAAATACGTTGTACACAAAAGATCCCGAGGTCGACCGCGCTTCGATCCCCTGCTCAATCCAGCACGATCGATTTTCAAATCGCCTTCTATTTTCAAATGAGAAGCGCTCTGGCGGGATCACTTCCCTCAACCGTCCCAAAGGTTGTCTCGGCCTTTCATTTGCCAGATGGCGTTGGTTAAATGAGCAGTAGGACGTGATGGGCGCCTTGCATGGCTGCCAAACAGTTAAATTCGACTCCTGTAATAACTTGTGATCATCTGTTCATACTATGAATTCTAATCATGCTGCGGTGTGTCAGTTTGAAATAATAAATGAAGATTATTATTATTAAGTTGTAATTGATAAGAAATTTCTGTTGCAGGCAAGACGACAGAAATTAATAGCAAAGTACAGATTCGAAGGCAAAGTATGTTTACTTTTCTATATTTGGTTTCAGCAACAGCTGATAAAATATCTTTTGTGGTGAAAATAAAATGTCTGATGCTTCCTTTTTTCAGCCGCTTTACATTGGAACCTGTGACCTGCCATCTTGTGCAATAGGTAGCATTTGGTGACGGATGCTCCTGAAATGAAAGAATATCAGGATGTGGAGCAGAACTGTGGAGTATATGTAGTCATTGAGGCATTTTGGTGGGAAGAATTGCCTTGTAGGCATTGTCTTAGTTTCACTCAGTGCTTTGAAGTTAGTGTTTGGTGATTAATTATTTCAGGATCCGGATGATTTACCATTTGAAAAAGACGAAATTCTGACGCTTATACGAAAAGACGAGGAGCAGTGGTGGACGGCGCAAAACAGTCGTGGTAATGTTGGGCTCGTACCTGTTCCATACGTTGTCAAGGTGAGTTGGTCAGATTGGGCTCATACCTCTTCCATATGTTATATGTTGTCATGGGCTGTGAAAGAGACAGAGGAGGGATTAGCAAATCATTCTGGTTGAGATTGGAGTTGTCCTAGGGTGAAAGGGTGCTATGACAATTCGGCGCAGTACAGTTTGGCACAAGACAATTCGGCGCATGGACAGTTCGGCGCAAGACAATTAGGCGCCTTTTGTTTACACTTCTATTTCTATTCTATGTCAACTTTTGGTTAAAAAAAGTGTATTTTAGCGTGTTTAATTGATGAGGGAGGTAAACGTGTATTTTAGAGTATTTTATTATTTCTCTTATCTGGCTGCGTAAATTGAATCTGGAATGATGAAAAAATTGTTTCCGTAAATAGAAGTTGGATTGATGAAAAGAATTCTTTGCGTAAATAAAGAATTCGGTACATAAGCCTACCGGTATATGTAGTTAAATTAGCGTCGTAAATGATTCGCCATTGCATAGGTTTCAGCGTTGGTCAAATCCAAATTGGATTGACGAAAAGAATTGTTGCTAAATAGAAGTCGAATTGATGAAAATAATTTTAACTTAAATAGAAATGGGATTGATGAAAAGAATCTTGCTTAAATAGAAGCTGGATTGATGACAGTTATCATGAAAACCATTGAAATAATTAAACAGCGCCTACGTTCAAATACAGGGCTACCTCCATCAGAAATTAAATACGCTAAATACACTTTTACCCGACTATTGCACACAATGAAGACAATATTCTGCAATCTAGATAGCTGCGCTGAACTGTCTGGTGCCAAATTGTCCATGCGCCAAATTGTCTTGCGCCGAATTGACCATGCCGAATTGTCTAGCGCCAAATTGTCCTGCGCTAGAGCTGTACCGATTAAACGGCCATACGCGTAATCGGGCCGATTATTAGAACAATCGGTATAATCGGGTATCGGCAGAAATAATCGGTTAATCGGTGCTGATGTCAAAATTGTGTTATTATTTAATAATTTTACTTTAATAATTGCATATTCCAAGTTTTTTTTGCGATTTTCATCTATCGTTTTACGTCCCTTATTATTTATGCATTAAAACATATCGTTAACAACTTCCCAACTTAATTTAAACGTCGACCTTATAGTTATGAAGATAGATTAGGCTGGTTTATGTTTCAGAACCAAACATTTTGACAAAACAAATAATGAAATATTCGGTCTCATAATGAGTATTGGCTGTTTAAAAATCGGCTATACGCGGTATCGGCAATTCAATAATCGGCTATACACGGTATCGGCATAATCGGCAAAAAGCGATATCGGTACAGCTCTATCCTGCGCCGAATTGTCTTGCGCCGAATTGACCGGTCACTGGTGAAAGAGAGAGAGAGGAGGAGAGGAGTAAATCATTCTGGTTGAGATTGGAGTTGTTCTGGAGTGAAAGAGACAGAGGAGAGGATGAGTAAATCATTCTGGTTGAGATTGGAGTTGTCCTGGAGTGAAAGAGACAGAGGGATTAGCAAATCAATGGAAATCGTCTTTCCATTAACTAAACGAGATTTCATCAATAATAAACTGAACCCTGACCATTGTTAAGAGCTTGTGAATTGGTCTTTTGTGCAGTACACGGGAAATGATGAGGGATGGATTAATACCAGTCCGGATCCAGTTGTGCCAACGGATTGCGTTAGTCCGGCCATTCTGACACCATCGCCACCAAGACAGGTTGGTCAAGATTGCTACTGAGGAGCAAAGTTGAAATGGCAGAGCAACGAGCTGGTTGCTTTCAGTGACAATTTGCCAATGGTGTTTCAATTGCAAATGGAAATATGTAGAAATTATGTTTGAACCTTAATAATTCTTAAAGTGACTTCATAACAAAACTGATGATGAAGCAGCCTTGTGTTAAGGGTTCTTCTTTCTTCTTTTGGTTCTCTGCCTTGCTAGGCAGGTTCGTACGTCTAATTTCGCCATTCATCATGTTTTCTGGCTCTTTCCTTCAGTTTGCTGTAATCTTCCTCCAACATCCAGTCCAACAACATCATTCTCGGTCTTCCTCGTGTCTTCTTCCCCTCCATTCTTCCCTCAATTATAATTCTTAGAAGGGAATCTCCCCTCAAGATGTGGCCCAACCATTTTCTTTGTCGGCTTCGTATTATCCCTATCATGGATCTTTTTTCGTCCACCATTTGTAGTATGTCTTCATTTGTCCTCCGATCCATCCAGCTGACTCTCTCCATTCTTTGCCATATCCACATCTCGAAGGCCTCCAATCTTCTGATGTCTTCCTTCCTTAGAGTCCATGTCTCTGATCTGTATAACACCACACTCCATATCATAGACTTGATAATTCTTTTCTTTAGATTCTTATTTAGCGTTCCTGTCATTAATTCCTTTCTTTTATAGAAGGCATCTTTTCCCATGGCTATAATTCTTCCCTTTATTTCTACATGACACTTTGCATCAGTTGTGATCATACTTCCTAGGTAACAGAATTTTCCGACTTGTTCCAGTTCCTTACCATCTATAGTGATCTTTACTGTTCTTTCCTTTCCTTTGCTTATCCTCATGATCTTTGTCTTTTTAATATTTATTTTCATATCATACTCCTTCGAGATCTTATTCAGCTGATCCATCATTTTTTGTAGCCCATTCTGGCTACCTGCCAACATCGCCTGGTCATCTGCAAATCTTAGTGCTTTCGTCAATCTTCCTCCCACCTTTATGCCCTCCTTCACCTCCTCCATCGCCTCTCGTACTAATTCTTCAATGTAGATGTTAAAGAGAATTGGTGATAGTGGGCACACTTGTACTCCTCTACCTATCACTCCTGGTTCTGAGAATTCTCCTTCTATTTTTATTCTTACTCTCTGTCCCATGTATAGGTTTCCTTTGAGTCTTCTGTCTTTCCAGTCCACTCCTATTCTTCTCAGTGCATGCATTAATTCCTTCCAATCTACTCTATCGAAAGCCTTTTCATAATCCACAAAGCAAATGTAGATGTCCTGTCCATGCTGTATGCTTCTTTCTGTCAGCACCCTCAACGCTCCAATTGCATCTCTTGTGCCCCTTCCCTTTCTAAAACCGTATTGGTCCTCTCCTAAGCAGTCATTTGTTTCTGCCCTTGACTGCATTCTCTTCGTGAGCACTCTTAGTACGATTTTGGATGCATGCATTAGTAGGCTAATAGTTCTGTGGTCTTCACATGTTGTTGCATTTGGTTTCTTCTTTATCGGAACCATAATGGTCTGTAAGAAATCCTCTGGCCATACTCCTTTGTTGTATATGTCTTTGCATAGTTGTACTAGTTCTTTCATTGCCTTTTCTCCAAAGTTTTTAATCATTTCAATTGGGATGTTATCAATTCCTTCAACTTTATTGTTTTTCATTTCTCCAATGGCTGCCAAGTATCTCTTCTTTCAGCAAATCCGGTCCCATGTCATCCTCACTCTGCGTTGCTTCTTCTTTGTAGTCATCTCTGTTATCTTCACCCTTATATAGTTCTTCTACATACTACTGTTAAGGGTTATTGCTTAGTAACAGTTAGTAGACTATGTAGCATTCAGGATTTTCTTTGCTACTTGAAAGAAGATGTTGAAAACTGAATGGATGATAAAATCTTGATGCTGACACCTGTTGCTGCTGATGTAAGTGAATAGCATCTGTAATCTGTGTGTGTGTGTAGTACTCTGTGTATGTCTGGTGAAATTTCAGAGGAAGCTTCCGGCTTGGGCAGTGGTTATTCGTAACCGAGATCCAAACGCGTACGATAAGTCAGCCCTGAAGTTGAAGGTGAGTAGATCTGGGTCTTTGGTTGTCAACAAAGTTTCTCGATGAGTGAGGGCTATTGGTAATTTCCATCTCAGCCATTTCCATGGGCGAATCTGTTGATCATCTTAATTCAGTTAAGATGATCAGGAGAGTTTGATAGAGGTTGGGAAGGAGAAGCGGGAAGAGGCAGACAAGGGGATGAGGGAGACAAGAGGAAGAGAGAGGGAGAGAAATGGGAGAGGGACGCAGAGGGAGAGAGAATGGATGGCAGTCTGTTTCAGCTCAAGGACCGGTAGCACCTTCCATTTGTCTTCTCTGCTCAGTAGTTGTCTTGTCATACAGATTACGAGCATATAATCTAATTTGGTTTGAGGCAACCATTGACTGTTCAGCCATGTCTTTTGAAGTCTTTTCGATTAGATGCTCTGAGGTTTACTACTGGTATGCACGTCTCTCTTGTTTAGGCTGGAGACAAAATTCTTGTGTTGGCCATGCACATGAGTGGACAGTGGGAGGGAACGATCAACGGTCAACGAGGCTTCTTCCCATTCACTCACGTCCAGTTCGTAGACGACTCCGATGAGCCAGAGACGGAGCAGACTTGAAGATGGACTTCATTCTTAAGATATTTTATACAAATTTTCCTTTTTAAGATATGTGGACTACTGAAACAAATGGTCTTACCTCTTTTGAGGATTCCCCTATTCAGAACAATGTATTACGTTAGAAGTGAACCAGGTAGAATTTTCATTACTGCTGAATTAAGACTTGACCGACTATAAACTTCTTTAGCAACTTCTGTAGTTGATTTCAGTGACAACCATGTACCATACTTATTGACTTGTCGAATACATTTACTGGACTCCATGTACGAGTGTGTGCGAGTTCTTGTGCTAAGAAGAAAATCTGCTCTAGGTTGTTGGAGTAGAATGTAATGTTCGTAGTTTTATAATGGAGATGCAGAACCGCTTTGTACGACCATTGTTATGTTTTAATCTGGGACCAAGAATGCTCATGCTGATAATTAATTGGCAATGGTGAAGTAATATAATTTAGCTAAAGACATTTTTGCAAAGGATCGTGAGTAAAAGGCTAGATTCTAGAACCTCTGTCAACTGCATATTGGCCGTTCTACCTTGCGAGACATTTTAGCGGATGGTTGTCGAAGCCTTGGCCGCACTGAAAGTCTCTTCTCCTGCTTTAATGTATTTCTGTTAAATACAGGACTTGCAGAGCATGAACTGTTTCTTTAGTTTTGATTACATTTGTGCATGGTGTTAGTAAGTTTTTAGCTTTGAGAATATCGTTGATGGCGCTATATAAATGCCCCATGGTTAAATCTGAGAGGCACAACTGGTGAGGAGTCGAGTTGTTTTATGTGCACAGGTTACAAGCATTTTCTGAATTGAAATCAGAGTAAGCCAGAATTAAAGACAACAGTTAAGGTTGCAAATAAACAGCAAAGATTGCTATATACTGTGTTCATATTGCCCCAATGAATTGCACGTAACTCTGGTGTAATTTATAACTGACAAAAGACTGTGTCTGAGCTCATAAAAGCTCTATATAAAACCTCCAGCAGATGCATTAGGCCAAAAAAATATAGGTGTGTTTCCGGTAACAGAGGTTTTAAAAATTTGGTAGGTAGGTAGGAAATATTTAAAAAAATATTTTTATGCAATGCTGAAATAAAAAGGCAATTTTACGGCACAAAAACTGCATGCTGTACAGTAGGAAAGTTGATAAAGTCTAGGAGCTGGTGTTGTAATACTGACTAAAAAATTAATCAATTAATCTCCAAAAATTAACTGCAATTAAATTCGATTAATTTGGTATCTGTTATGTAAAGCGTGAAAAACTGTCAAAAATGTAGAGCTCAACTGACTCAGTTACTACTTTCTTCCTACAAAAACTTCAATCATTCCGTGAATCCACATGCTGAAGGTAATACGTCCACGAGGTTTTTGAACAACGGAAAGCGAACTGCTTATTGCGATGAAGACAGTTAATTTTGTCCATGACTTTTTCAAATTTTTAGCATTTACCTTAAATGCAAAATGATCGCTTAATTTTCAACGCAAATGTTTCACATTATCATTGTTCGTTATATTGTTTACTCTGGAAATGGACCACTCGATATCATGAAATAATTTTAAAATGTTAATCGAACAAGCCGAAATTCGCCGATTAAAATTTTGAGCAATTAACCGATTAATTAATCATTAAAATCTGCTGCCCTAATTGAAACTATGTATAAAGAAAACAGGTTTGGGACACTTTTCTCATTTGTTTCTCAGCCAAGTATACAAAATCATTGTGTCCGGACCCCAAGACTACCTAATAGTTTGGTTGCTAAAGAGCACAGTTGCTACGGAGGCTGGCTGCTTAGGATGACGGTTGCTATAGAGTGTGGTTGCTAAGGACGATGTTTGCTAAGGAGGCTGGTTCCTAAAAGGTGTGGAGGCTAGGTGCTTAGGACGATGGTTGCTAAGCAATGTGGTTGCTAAGGAGACTTGTTGCTAAGGAGTGGTTGCTAAGAAGTTTGGTTGTTAAGGAGACTCACTGCTAAGGAGACTCATTGCTAGAGAGTTCTTGCTAAGGAGTGCGGTTGCTAGGGAGACTTGTTGCTAAGGAGACTGGTTGCTATGGAGTGTGGTTGCTAAGGATGACGTTTGCCAAGGAATCCGGACTTGTTCGTAAGGAGTTCTTGCTTAGAAGTGCTGTTGCTAAGTTAACTTGTTGCTAAGGAGAGTGGTTGTTAAGGAGGCTGGCAGCTAAGGGCGGTTTCTAATTAGGTTGAGGCTGGTTGTTAAGGATGTTGAGGCTGACCTTGAGGCTGGTTGCTAAGGTTGTTTGCTAAGAAGGCTGTTTGGCTAAAAGAAAGACGGTTACTAAGCAGGGTGGTTGCTAAGGAGGGTGGTTGCTAAGAAGTGGTTGCTAAGGAGGCTGGTTGCTAGAATCTGGTTGCTAAAGAGGTTGGTTGCTAAATGGACTTGTTGCTAGAGGCCGAGTCTGACGTTGAAACTGGGTGTATAAAAGTTGAGGCTGCTTGCTACGAAGGTTGGTTGCTAAGAAGGATCGTTGCTAAGAAGGATCGTTGCTAAGAAGGTTAAATTCTATGGAGGTCGGAAGTAGGCTAGTTGCTAAGGAGGCTTTTCTTGCACAATAGTACGTACGATAATCGTGGATGTTGCCGATACATTGAATAGTGGATTTGGAAAATAACCCTAGCGAGTTACCATGAGAAAGTTAATCCCTCTGCCTGCGGACGTATTACCCCTCCCCCACCCGTCCGACGCTTGTTACAACTGACCGTGGGAAACTTTAGCCCATTTATTGCTCTAAGACTTCTAAGTAACGGACGTCGGTGCCTTTATTTACCTACCTCTGGCAAGGAAAGCAACGTTATCAATGTCGCAAATGTGCACCTCTGATACTCTAAGGTTAAATTCATGTGTCAACACAAAAAAACATTTCACAAAATTTTCTCAGACGGGCCTAAAAAAGTGACTCGATCGGGTTACCGGAAACACAACATTCTTTTTTTTACCTTACGTCTCATCTGATGTATTCCAATAATGTAAAAGATGTTACATTGAAATCAGAATTACATTTTCAACTTTTATTCTTTGTGTTAATTTATAGAAAAGCACAGTAAGACACAAATTAATGACATGCCAATGACAGGGTTGCCACAGATCCTGGAAAGTCATGGAATTAGACTTTGAAAAATTTAAGTTCTGGAAAACCTGGAAAAACAGGTGTTTTCCAAAAAAAAACCTGGAAAGTCATGGAATTTGAAAACAGCTAGGTTATGGAAAGTCCTGGAAAAGTCATTATTAACAGACATTTCTAATCATATTTTTAAATTTTGATAAATATTACCATGATAAAACAATTAGAAAGTAGGTCCTTTTTTATCTGAAATAAGTCTTAAAAGTCATGGATTTTTGTTTTATTAACCTTGTGGCAACCCTGCATTGAACTTAGAATTACTGGTGAAGCATGTTGAGGAGATTATTTAACAGGTCAGCTGACAGTGTATGTTGAAGTATGAAAGGAAATCATTTTAAGTGGCAGGAAAGTACCAAGTTCTCTTGAAATCAGTTCAAGTAGAATTTTCGTTTTTGAGACAGTACTTTGAATAATTATGTAAAACTTACTTGTTTGTGTGAAATAAGCATAATGTGATAAGATTGGTCCTTCTGATATTTCAGTTAATAAATAATTATGTGATGTTGATCCCTAACTGAGCGCCTCCCATGCAGACTTGAACGTCCCATCTGAGCTTTACTGTAGGAACATGCAAAGAACCAATTTCACAGCCTTTGTCATCTGTTAGCCATGCTTCAGCACCTTATAAAAGGCTGTGCAAGGCGGCACAGAAATATCTATGTCGTTTCACTTACTAATTGGCCAGAAGCAGAACAACACAGCAAGATGGATGGACTATTTTTAACAACTTTAATAGTTTATACCTGAATATGCAAGTAGAAATAATTGCCCCAAATTATTCAACAATTAGTACATAGTCTATAAATTACACATGAGTTTCTTTATCATATAATCAGCTGACAAAGGTAATCTAATAAAACAGCAACTTCTGAAACACGTGAAACTATAACATAGCTATGGTTTAATAGGAAGCAGGCCAAGTTCCAAGTGGGAATTGAACAACTGTTGTTGTATTTAGCAGTAAAAGTCAGTAAACAACTGATGCTTATGAAAGAAGCCAACGACAGTCTTCCTTTATGAGATAAGCGTTGAGTAGTTGCTGAACACGCAAGAATGAAAAAGTTCTGACGTAAAGAAACTATGAAATACAATACGATGAATGACGTCTATATGAACTTCAGTTTGGTTTGGCCAGACTTTGTGGCATCATCCCTTTCAAAGGTAAGCTTTCGCTTCCTTATAGATGCACCATAGGCTGGAGAAGATGACTGCTGGAAAGGCCACCGATGGCCAAAAGCTGGAAGAAGACGGAAAGGGCAATGTTACCTGATCTGAAAATTATTTTAATAATTTAAATCTACAATCTGCAACAATCAAAGTACTCTATTGATGATTTGACTCCAGATCACATGTTGGGTACCAACCGCAGATTCATTCCAACCTCAACTGCCGTCATATTGGTCAACCAGTTCATTGCCTCGAGGGTTGACTACTGCAACAGCCTACTGGGGTGTCTGCCGACTTGTCAGCTAGAGCGGATACAATCAGTGCTCAACTGTGCTGGAGGTCTCCTATATATGACCGGACAACATCCGATCATGTCACTGATCTGCTGTGCAACAACCTACACTGGCTGTGTGTTCCCCAGCGGATCACCTACAAGCTGTGCTTAAAATGATCATATGCCCCACTACATCTCAGATTTATGCAATCGGGTAGCAGACAACCAGAACTAATGTTCATTCATTAATTCATTACAAAGATTTATATAGCGCCCCTTCAAGGTTACTACTCAGGAGCGCTCCCGACCCCAGCACGGCTGAAAAGGACAGTTTTGAGGCAAGAATAGAAAGATTCAGAGTGGATTCTGGGATGCAATCGCAGTGCCAAAGGGAGCCCATTCCAGAGGGAGGGGCCAACCACTGAGAAGGCCCGATTCTGCTTAGTAGCTGTGCGGGCAAAGGGACCATGAGCACGCCCCGCTCAGTAGAGCGGAGAGAGCGACGACCCGGAGCACCCAAGGTAGGGCAGCAGAGGTCGCGTAGATAGGCAGCGCCTAGACCCAGCAAGGATCGCCAGACCAAAGAGATCATCCGATACGAGATCCGCTGCAGTAGAGGGAGCCAATGAAGCACATCCAGCATATAACCTGAGACGTGGCCAAATTTGGGAATACGTCCGCAAAGGCGTGCGGCAGAGCGCAGGACCCGGGTCAGGCACCCCAACCGACCAGCTGGGAGACCAGCATAGAGTGAGCAACAGTAATCAAGTCGGACTGTGATAAAAGAGTGGATGAGTGTAGCGGTGGAGTTCGAAGTAAGTGATCGAGCAACAGTGCGGAACTGGCGTAACTGATAGTAAGAATCACGGCAGAGGCGGTTTATATGAGGGGTTGGTTTAATGTTGGTCAAGATGCACATAAATAAAAGCTGCTATAAGTCCCACGGTCTTCTACGAGGTTTGTTGTCGCAGAACCCACTGCATGGAACAGTCTTCCCGACCAACCATGTGAAGAAAGTGCCATCTCTGAACACCGCTCAAGACCTATCTTTTTAAACAATGACTGTCATTGACTTTTTGAACTCTTGCGCAGCGTCCTTTCCTTCGGCCTTGGCTGAGCTACGGCGCTATATGAATTGTCTAATTATTAAGCTAGACGTTAAATTACACACTGCCATAATGAACCGCTAGAAATTCAAGTATACATGTAACTGGATTGCTGCTGTTGATTAATTTCTATGAAACAACCGATGACAAAGTGGACTTACAGTGAGATCTGCTGCTTCTGGCATGGCTCCAGAAGTTCCTGTTTGACTTTTGATCGGAGGAATTGTTGTCATCTAAGGTCAGTGATTGAACTGGTTGCCTGAATCGTCGACAGTCAACATAATCCGTTTCAGGGTCATTTCCTCGGCCATTCCTCGTCCTGTCAATTCCGACATTCGGAAGCTGTGTGACAGTTAAGCCGTCGGTCAATCCGGCTGTCTGCCGTTGGAATGGCAGAAACTCCTCCTCGATTTCTTGGCCATTAGAACAGAACCTCTCTTCAGCATGAAGAACGTTGCTACTGTCGTAAATCTTGTCACCTTGCAGATCGTCCTCCTCCTCATTGTAAGTCTTGAAGGTATTATCTGCCATGGTCGTCGGTGCATCTGTGGTGCTCCTCAAAGCAACGCCATCCCGATGATATTGTACATGATTACCACCAGATCTCCACTTCGTTTCATCTCTCCTGGACAACAAAGGAATTCTAGCAGAAGACTTGGCTGAATGATCTGTGAAACTGAAACTATCGAGTTCATGTCGTCCTCCTCCGTCCGTCTCCACACTTCGCACATGATGCACCGGATTCAGATCGATTTGATGAACGTCATTGTAATCAAAATGAACAGCGAACCTTTCCTTTTCTTCCTCTTCAGTCCCCAATCTCATGTCGTCAGATAAGTCGCTTTTCAGACTAGAAAGAAAAGCAGCGAAATTCTTTCCAAACATTTCTGCCTCCTGAAAATCATTTAGTTTAGGCGATGATAGACAATGTGTTTTGAAATGGTCGGCATTTCTCAGATCCTCCTCCTCCTCCTCCTCTTTGTCCATCCCCTCATCAGTCCGATTGGCCGACGACATAGGACGACGGCTGCTGGCGCATGTGGTGGCCACGTTGTGTGGTGACCAGGGAAGACATCGGCTCTTCTCTGATGGTGAATAGTTGTCATTGCTCTGCGGCGAAATACTCAGCAACAGATTCTGTCCGGCTCCTCTGCATTGAGCATGCTTCAAAATCAGAAATATTTCTCCAACAGATTCTCGAAACTCAAGAAATGCCTGGAAATTAAGAATTAAAGCAAACGAAATCATAATCGACGGCTTTATAATTGATGCTAGAAAGACACATCTGAAGATTATAAACCACAGACTTACTTTCGTTCTTTCATCCTCTTTTGTTACTTCCTTGTTCTTTCCATCTCCTCCCATGTCCTTTTCCTCTCTTCCCCATTCTTTTCCTCCACTCCCTACTTGTGCTTCCTTCAGCCTCATCGCTTTCATTTGCTGTCCTTTGCTTTCCATTCCTTGTTCTTTACCTCTCATCCTTTGCCCCTTTCCTTACTTATTTCCCTTTGCTTCTCCTCCCTTAGTCCCTTTAATTCTTCCCCCATCTTTTCTTTAGAACCACTGCCTTCCTTCAGCCCAACAGGCATTGGTAAAGGTCTGTGTTAAGCATCAGTTATAGTTCTGCATTAACTAATTTGGTATAGATATTTTGTTGCAAAATCTGTCTACCTTGATCTCTAATCTGCATGCCGTATTAGGTTACAGTACTTATAAAGAAGCAAAAAAAAACTAAACTACAAGACATTGCTAGATACGAAATGAACAAGAATAATGATTTTTCCAGTGATTAGACTTTGCCCAAATAAATTTGCAATATTATTACTTAACACTTTAACAACAAGCTGCATTGGTTTCCCTGCAGTCACTTTTAGTAGATATTCGTTGTTAAAGTGCTAAGGACATCTCAAAGCTACAATTAAATGCATCAGAAGACCTTGAAGAGGACTAAGGACTAATTTGAATGCACAGTCTTCAAGGCTTACAACAGCATTCATTACAAAAGCTTTAATGGTCCATGATAATAATTATGTAAGCGCCTTTTAACACTTTAAGACGAGCTGCATTGGTCTCCCAGTTGCTTCTAATACACTGTCGTCGTTAAAGTGTTAACAGCCGCATTAGAGATTGTCTGTATCAACTATCAACTAAAATGCTGAACTGTTGGCACAATACTACCTGAATGATTTTATTTGGCAGTGATGAGGAAGACCGTTCTAGGAGTTCAGGTTTAGACAACGTCAACAATGTTTTCAGTGAACCGATCCTTAGCATCATCTGTGCACTGCAGAAACCACAAATAATTTCCATTCCATGTAATGTAAATATCAGAAATCAGTCAGTGCCACACAAAAGCTGAATCAGATGCTATAGATATCAAATGAAGTCGGCCTGAGCAAGGTACGTTGTTAGGTCCTGTGGATGGGTGGTTATGTCAAGGGAGACAGAGCATGGTGGTGCTTAGGTGGCATGCATTTAGCACTTGGTTATGATTCCAACGGTCATCATTGCTCTTCTTGGCTTGTCCTCTTCTCTGAACAGTTTCACTCCAGACTGGAATACCGAAAGGTTTCAAACTATCCTATCCTCCTGTTGTATAGATCCTAGACTGCTTGACAACAACTATTTATGTATATAATATTAAAGGAGGATTAGTGAAATGGTGAGGGTCTTGTTCAGGCTAATTCTAATGAGCTGGTAAAGCACAGACTAAGCAGAGATTGCAGAATTTCAGATTGGAGGCCAGAAAGAGAAAAGAAAGAGGCAAAGAACGAGTAGATGAGGGTGGACTGACGATGAAAGGCTTGCAAACGTAAGAGAAAGTTTGATTGGCTGTTTGATTTTGTATATAAGAAATACAAGTTTGTATAGAGTAGATAGGCTGAAGCTAATAGAAGGATTTGAGAAATTATGGAGTTACATGCATGATGTTTGGTAGTTTGGCCAGCTATCGATCGTTGCACATCTAGTTGTAATGGGGTCTTCTTCCATCATTTCAAATTGCTACACAGCTGCTCATCTTGAAATGTTTGTGCTTAAACTAGGGATTGGCATTTTTTGCCGATATCCGATTCATATTAGTTGGCCTGCTTTTTTCGCCGATTCCGATGCGATTAATGGGCAAAATTCACTTTTATTTGGTTCTAGGCACTCTTTGCTACTAAAAAGCCCGACTGTCCGCCATTTTGATGGTGCTTCGACTCACAGTTTTATTATTTTACACTGGCTTTCAATATTTAAGATTAAATATTACCGTAGGAGGTCGTCAAAGCAGGCGACTATTTTTGTATTAACGAAAAAGAAATTGTTTTTGGTCAAAAATATTACTTTTTGTTATTCGGATTTTAAGGCCTCGGATTGCCGATTCCGATTAATACCGATTAGTGCCAAATCCGGCCAGAACCGATTACAGAACAGATAATCGGCTCATCCCTAGCTTGAACCTCTATTTAAGCATTCAACTATACAGGCAATCAGTGAGAAAACTGAAATTCACTTTACTATATTGAAAGCATGTACCAATGGTGGAAATCGTAATAATTTTGAAGAGATGCTGCGAAAAGATGTAACAGAATTGGCTGATTGCACTCAACCTGCTACTGCAGAATGGTGATTACCACACAAAAGACTGATATTGTTGAATATGTAGCACAGGTGGTTTAATATTTACCATTGGATAAAGCTTCGAAATTAGAATTGGTTTTTGCGTGCAAGTTATCCAGTGCTGACACAGTGCTGTAGGTTCTTGCCCTGAAAGAAAGATCTTGCAGAGGAAGAACATACTGACCCATCAGCTGCTGAAGAATCTCGCCTCATGAGAGAAATTCAAACTCTAACACAAAGAACGACTGAATTACTGCATAATAAGTTCATGCCAAAGAGAAGAGAAAATGAAATCAATGATAAACTATTGAATTGATTACGGAAACAACAAACCTGATTGAGTTCAGAGATGGAACTGACAAGAGAAAGCGTTCATCCTGTAGAATAAAGCATCAGAATGTTGTCTCAATGTCAGCTGAACCATTCACACGAACCATTCATTTAATGTCAACATCAAATACACCCTGACCACCCATCCATAATCACGTGGCATCCTTGCATCCAACAGCCATCACCTAACCCTAACCCAATTCATAATCACGTGGCATCCTTACATCCAACAGCCATCATCTAACCCTAACCCTAACCCAATTCATAATCACGTGGCATCCTTACATCCAAC
This sequence comes from Aporrectodea caliginosa, assembly GCA_020284085.1. NCBI lineage: Eukaryota > Metazoa > Annelida > Clitellata > Crassiclitellata > Lumbricidae > Aporrectodea > Aporrectodea caliginosa. The sequence goes on from JACEVL010000894.1 coordinate 762,360, forward strand.
AGCCATCATCTAACCCTAACCCAATTCATAATCACGTGGCATCCTTACATCCAACAGCCATCACCCTAACCCTAACCCAATTCATAATCACGTGGCATCCTTACATCCAACAGCCATCATCTAACCCTAACCCAATTCATAATCACGTGGCATCCTTACATCCAACAGCCATCATCTAACCCTAACCCAATTCATAATCACGTGGCATCCTTACATCCAACAGCCATCATCTAACCCTAACCCAATTCATAATCACGTGGCATCCTTACATCCAACAGCCATCATCTAACCCTAACCCTAACCCAATTCATAATCACGTGGCATCCTTGCATCCAACAGCCATCATCTAACCCTAACCCTAACCCAATTCAAAATCACGTGGCATCCTTGCATCCAATTGGCAGCCATCATCTCTTCAAAGAATCTGATAAAGAGCCTCTTGGTTGGTCGAACGTTCAAACCCAAATTAACGGCCGCACAACCGTCTTCAAATCTCATCTTCACGTTTCTGAACAATAAGTTTACTTGGCTGAGTGAAAGTTACTGTGTTTACAATCATTGCTCTAATCACGTACATCACACCAATCAGTTACGAATAACACCCGACGTGCATCCATGTCATTCGAGAAGAAATACGACTGAAAAGCACCTGCGTTGGTTCTATTGTAGGCCACGAAGAAGCCACAGTCTTCATCTGACCTCCGCCGCCGCTGCCGCCGCTGCTGCTGCTGCTGTCGTTGCATGAAAGAGCATTGCTTGCAATCTGTCGTATGCGTATGGCCATGCTGTTGTAGGAGTGGCAGAAGACGACCTACAAGTGGAAGGTTGCATGGAGTGGTCTGTATCAGAGCAAAATCTACAACCTCTGCATAAAAAATCATCTGGGACAATAATGCAAAGATTCTTCAGTACAAGAGTAGTGAACAACTGGAATAAGTTGGACGAGGAAATTGTTACTGCGGACTCGGTGATGGAGTTCAAGAAGAGACTCAATAAAATTGGATACTGAGTAAAGATGCAGTGGATGAGGCTCGAGAGAGTGGCTCTGACACAGATGAAAGTCTTCTGAGCCACTATAAACTTTGTTATGTTATGTTTATGTTATGTTATTTAAATGCTGCACATCAGTTGATAATAATAATTATCATCTCATTAGTCGCTGCTTTGCAAAATAACACAAGTTGTTTTAAATGCAGTCAGAACACAACCCTTTAAAGATTGTGCACCTCAGACAACTGACAAATGCTTCCTAGCCACCCTAATCTTATGTTCCAACTTCTCCAAGTCAATGAATCACAGCTGCATCCTATATTTCATTCACTGATCCATTCGACCATTATCAGTCCTGCTCCAGTTAAGACCCCACAACCATTTGTAGAGGTACATGTAAGCTGCACACTAGCCTAACATCTTAGTGACCTCTATAAAATGTGTATTTGGCTAATATTCGTATTCAGAGCCTTTTACGAACCTCAAGGCAATTAAGGGTGATCGACTTCAGTAGACATAGTAGATTAATTTTAAGTGGACGGATGTTTATGGAGCATGTTCTAGAGATGGACACGCTATGATCGACGGAATTCACTTTTTAAAAAGACATTACTCATAAACCTTAATAGGATTGCAGAAAGAAAACTAAGGATTTTAACCTGTTCCACCACCGTAATTACCTTTATCTGGAAATCTGGTTTAGCTAGAACACCAAATGAAGCTTGAAGCTTTGAAATGTTGATGATGATGTTGGTCGAATACAAATCAGATCTGAAAGAAGAAGATATCAGCGATGCATCGATTCAGATACGAGTGAAGTAAGAATGAACCTTCTAAGCCTCTAAGGTACCCCATTCGACTAATAGCTCATCAGTGGCTTACAATCTTTCTTCTAAACTACCGTTGGTAACTGAGAAGAGTTACAAATTCCTCTGTTCAGTTGATATAATAATAATAATAATAATAATAATAATAATAATAATAATAATAATAATAATAATAATAATAATAATAATAATAATAATAATAATAATAATAATAATAATAATAATAATAATAATAATGTTCTTTTTAGAATCAAGCTCAGATTGAAAACGATTCGATTTAGCAGCACCACAATACACGTGCTTAGAATCCTTAAGACAAGATTCTCAAATGTATTGCTACAAGAAAAGGCACGAAATAAATGTAACCGTTACGCTTCAGAGCGACTTACGAATCAGCAGCCGCTGTTGATCGGGAGTGGAGGTGGTGGTGATGGTGGTGGTTGGAAGAGAAGACAAGGATCCAACAGGCAATCGATTTCTGCTTCAGTCCACTGACCCTCATCACCAGTCTTTCCATCTCCTGCTTACGCCGTAGTACCATCAAATCCTCGATGACGATAACTGTGCTCCCACCAACCGTCATGTCTTCAAAGTACCCAGACACCAAGAGGTTTGCATAGTCCCGTTCGGTGACCACAACATTATACCTATAGGACAATACGATAGCATAATCCACTATCAAATACAAGGGGAGACAGGTTAGTGTTATTCACAACCTTCACCTCAACTTTACATGGAAGCAGCTGCATTCAATCGAATGAGGGTCAGTTATTGAAAGTGAATGAGGAAGTAAATGACCTGGGAGTGATTCAGCAAAAGAAAAGATTGCATGTGCTGAAGCATCAAAAAGGCAAACTGAAGTTTAGATATGATAAGGAGGGCAATAGTCACCTGCAGAGACAACGATACAATACTGAGGTTGTACAGATCACTGTTTAGTTGGAATATTGCATCCAGATATGAATTTATCATGAAACATGATATTGAGCAACTAGAAAAGCTGCAAAGATTTGAGGTTACGTGGATTTGAGCTATGAAGAAAGGTTGAAAAGTTGTGAACTAACAACTAACATTAGAGAGAAGGAGGAGCAGAGGAGACCTAATTGAATCCTACAAGATCATGAATGGAAAGGAGACAGCGCAGTGGGAGAGAAGTTCTTAGAATTAGCACCAAGCAAAGCACATCAGGTACACAAGGGAGGGGGTTCAGGTGAATGCCTGTAACACTACGGCACGAAGAGCGGAAGAGCAGCGTGGACGACGAATCGATTCCCGCTACCCTCCCAAAGGTCCACTCAACCTTCCATTCGCTACGTGGCGTTGGTAAAATGAGCAGTAGGACAGATGGGCGCCTTGCATGGCTGCCATACAGTTAAATTCCACTCCTGTAATAACTTGTAATCATCCGTTCATACTGCGGTGTGTCAGTTTGAATTAATAATAAACACGAATATATATATATATATGTATATATATAGATAGATATATATGTATATCTATCTATCTATCTATCTATCTATCTATCTATCTATGGAATTTATATAGCGCCCCTTCAAGATAACTACTCAGAGGCGCTCCCGACCCAGGCCCGGTCAAAGAGGAAGGTCTTAAGTAGTCTATAGAAAGAATCAGAGAGGTCTCGCGGGAGAGAACGAAGGTCTGAGGGGAGGCTATTCCAGAAAGAAGGACCAACGATCGAGAAAGCCCGACGCTGTCTAGTAGCAGAGCGAGCATGCGGAACTATGAAGCGCAGAGATCGGCGACCAGAGCATGCCGAGGTTAAAGTGAAGAGCTCCCGGAGATAGACAGGTGATCTGCCCAGAACACAGTGCCAGACAATGGAGGAGACCCTATAATGGATGCGCTGCTGGACCGGGAGCCAGTGGAGGACATCACGCATAAATGCAGAGATGTGGCTAAACTTAGGGACACCACCAATTAGACGAGCTGCCGCCCGCAAGACGCCTTCCAAAGGATGCAAACGGACTTGAGGAAGTCCACAGTAGAGCGAAGAACAGTAGTCCAATCAATCAATCAATCAATCAATCAATCAATCCTTTTATTGTTTCCATAGAATAGTTTACAAGTAGTGATCCAGAATAATCACAATCAACGATCATAAGTATGGAAATTAAAACAGACAGATCACATGATTATCTTATTAACATTTAAGGGAAACAATCGGGTTCCCAGAAGGGACTGAAGTCCCGCTAAGTTAGGGATACCCGTTTACCATGTTAGCAGAGGGATGACAGTTGAGTATAGTCTACTCAAATAGCATTGTCAGAAAAAAATGAGAATAACTGGCTTAACTAACAACACTTAACTAGGTCACTTAACTAATTGTGGTATAACAATGAATAACCAAATTTAGAAAACGCATTGACTATTGTCAAGGAGGTAGATTACTAACAAAGGCATGGACCAGAGTGGAGGCAGATGAAGAAGAAAGAGAGCAAGTGACAACCCGCAGCTGGCGCAAGTGGTAGTAGCAAGAACGAGTCAATGCCGTGATGTGCCCCGTGAAAGAGAGTTCCTGGTCCAGGATGACCCCCAATTAAGTTGCGGACCGAGGTGGAAAAAGCAAAGGTAGGAAATTCAGCGGAGAGGGACCCCAAGTCCAGCTTATCCAGCTGCTGGCGAGTACCAAGCCAGATATATTGAGTTTTTGAAGGATTTAAGCGCAAACGATTAGATGACATCCAGGCAGAAAGGCAGTCAGTAGTGTAGGACATGGTTCAGACAGCAGAAGCAGCTTGGGACGCTGAGCAACGAGTGTAGGATTGAATGTCATCAGCGTAAGAATGACTCACGAGAGAACAGGATGCCAGTAGAGACTCCACATCAGCTGTAAAGAGGATGTAGAGAAGGGGTCAAGTACAGAACCCTGGGGGAGACCAAAAGGAGCAGAACGCCAACGCGAGCGAGAAGAGTGAAAGATGGTAGAGCTAGAGCGCTCCGAAAGATAGGAAGTGATCCAGAGAAGTGGTAAATCTCTTATACCAAAGTTATAGAAAGCCGACTCAGGAGGAGGTCATGGTCGACATATAGATATATAGATATATATATATATATATATATATATATATCGGTAATGCAGGTTCATAGATATATAGATATATATATATATGTATATCGGTAATGCAGGTACAAATTATTTACGATACCAAAAGGAACATTAGGGCAGAAATTCTTCAGTGCAAGTTGTAGACTTGTGGAATGGTTTCGATAATAGTACTGTCTCAGTGATGCTATCACAGCTTTTAAGAAGAAGTTAGGAGAGCTAGGCTTTTGTGGGCGCTGTAGAAGTTTAGAGTTTATGATTACAATTACGATATTAAGCATTGCAGGTTAATTTGCATCAATTGGTTCTAACACAGACTACACGTCGTCTTCTGAACCACTTAAGACCATTGATCTGTCATGTTATGACCTACAGTTGGATGTGCACTGATTGGCCACGTGCACTCTTTCACAGCCTGGCATTCCTTTTGAAATGCCTACATTTCTCCAATGTACATAAACTCTTTCTATAGTGATCATTGTAATTGTAACTGAACATTTATATAGCGCCGCTCAGAAATAAGCAGCGCTCTCGACCTGCGTCAGTGAACAAGAAAATCTCAAGGCGTTTCTGGAACTGGGAAGGTGAGAGGGCTAGTAGCTCAAGACGAAGAGACTGGGCAAGAGAGTTCCAAGCTGATGGGCCAACATGGGCAAAGAACCTAGAGTGGGGGCCGTAGCAGAGCGCAGGGACAACCATAAGGCCAGGTCGAAGATCGCAAAGAGGCCCCCGCAGGCAAGGAGGAGACCAAGGTGTAAAAGGAGTTAAAGGACCTCAGGTAGGATGGGGCCACCTCCACATGGCAGTTACGCATGAGGGCAAAGGCTTTGAACTTTACCCGCTGACATTGAATAGGGAGCCAGTGAAGGGTAGCACGAATATTACATCAGATATAGCACAGTTTGGAATGTCGCCTATTATCCTAGCAGCTGCATTAAGAATAGACTGGAGTTTGTGAGTATTATGACGTGCTAACTTTTTCAACGAATATATCGGTTGAGATCCTTCACCACCGCTGCCCATTTGAATGGGTGCCACGCCATTTAAGGTCACGTGCTTGCCTGAGGTTGAAATCTCTTAAATAAGCTACCGTTGGAATGCGAACCGACATTCTCACTCCCACAGACAACTTGACGTACGCTTAACCAATGTTAACCAACGTGGCTGGTAAAATCAGTAACATCCCAGTCATAACAGCGGTGATGATGGATCTTATACTTACAGCCTAGTCACCCTAATGAAATCATTCCAGTTCCATGATGCAGTAATGCATGAATGACAGATGTAGTTCTACATATGCAGATCAACTCCAAACTCCAGTTCATCCTTCAAAGAAAACTCATAACCATTTGCTGAACTCTTTCTTTTCTTATGGTTAACAGTGGAATGCTCAGCTGTGAGAAATTAGCATCAGAAGAGTCACTGCAGTCTAACCTTGCTTCTAGCAGGTGAATGAGTTCCTTGTGTTTAGCCGTCAGATCACGAGACATCACTATGGACATTTGCCGAAGAGAAGATCTCGAAATAACCTCATCAACGCTTTCATCGTCATCATCATCGTCATTAGTTAAGTGGAATATTTCTGTGGACAACAGAAGAAAGACACAGTTAAAAATCTGGTATCATGCAGTGTTGTTCAGTAATTGAAATGCATGTAATTGAATAACGTAATTGAATTACAAGTTCCGTAATTGTAATTGAATTACATTTTAAGTCCAGTAATTGTAATTGTATTTCAATTACATTATTGCATGTAATTTGTAATTGAATGAAGTGTAAATTACAAATTACTTTCATAATGTCAGCAAAGATGCTATAGCCTGCAGGGTTGACCCGGGCCACCCGTTTAATTGAATAAACTGCCTGCATTATGACTGCATGGCAACATAATTGTTAACATTATTCTATCCTGACATCCCTCTTACCATCTTAAACACACTTTGATAGACCTCAAGGGCAAGGGCTGACCATCACTATCAGACTATCCATGCACTCATTCTTAGCTAGCTTACTGCGGCCGTCTACAGATAACAGAGCTTCCATTTTCAGCTCCAGTTGAGAGTCTCTTTAGCACTGCTAGACAAATTGACTCACTCACCCAGGCGCAATCAACTAAGTTCTGTAACAGACTATCATTTTGAGAAACTTCTACTCCTGAAAATCAAGTAAACTCTAACTTGTTTTAATGGATCATAATTGTAAATTGTATTTCGGATACTTTACAAACTTATGATAGGCTACAATTGAATGTATTATAACAATTTACGACCATTGGCCCACTGGATATTTTAGTTTAAAAATAGAGTAAATTAAAATTATCGAAAAAATTTGCCAATTTTAAAGGAATGATTGAAAAGTAATTGGTAATTGAATTACATTCAAAATGTAATTGTAATTCAATTACTTTCACAATCAAGTAATTGTAATTGTAATTCAATTACATTTACAAGCATGTAATTGCAATTATAATTGAATTACATTTGCAATGTAATTGATACAACACTATACGCCTAACATCACAGGTTCTTTGAAACAATTCAATGTTGTAAAACTGGTCATCACCAAACCAGGTATTTTCTGCCAATGTAGTTAAAGATTTCGTACGTTATGTCGAAGGAATAAGATCTTGCGGGAACAGCAGATTCCTCCAGATGTCTTTATAGATTCTGTTTGAACTACGGTTGTTTTCGGCTAATGTACAAGGCCTATCCTACAGACAACTGTCAAAACCTGACAACGAAGGACCTAGTTTCCTACCCTTATTGCTTCGAAGTCCAACAAATGGAACTTTTACTAGAAGACACTTCTCCTTGTATGTTGATGACAAAGAAAATGAATATTCGATAACGAGAGCAAATTCTGTCCACGGCCATTTGTCCGTGAGATGGTTGCTTGCCACCACATAACAGTTATAGGCATCAAATCTGCTGAAAACAAGATGACAAAGCTATTGTAATCGGCCGTTGAAGACAAAGACCTGAAGGGCCATGGATTTGCTACTCCAAGGCATTAACCAGACATCGTGATTACAATGGTGACAAAGCAGTTGATGATGATGATGATGATGATGATGATTATGATGATGATGATGATGATGATGATGATGATGATGATGATGATGATGACAATAGGCTAAGTACTATAGATGCAAGTGAATAAACTTGTGCCCTGCACTTAGCTTTATTGCAGCGCTTTAGAAATTGTAAGTTTACGGTTATGATGTAATTGTTAATTGGTGGCTTCGGTTGATTGTTAACCTTGTAGGCCTATAATTATATGCAGAGTTCATTGGTTGGATTGTGGGATATGTCTCACAGATGGTAACTGTGTGCATGGACCTCATTAGTTGACAGCGCTTAATAACTACAGAACTAATAGAACAGTGGTTCTTAACCTTTTCAAGGGAGCCGAACCCCAAGAGAAATCCACGACCACTCACCGAACCCCTCAAGTTTGAACAATAATTTTTTAACTAATGGGAACAAAAGGAAATAAAAAATTGTACCAAAATGTGATACAATATTAATACATTCAATACATGAACTACTAACAGTTAACTATTTTATTAAATAAAAGTCGAAAAATAAAAATAAAATAGCAAATGACTTTTCACTCACACTCACTGACCCTGTATATATTTCAGAGGACCTCTGCCGAACCCCTGGCCCTGGCTCACCAAACCCCAGGGGTTCGGTCGAACACTGGTTAAGAAACACTGTAATAGAAGAATAATAACAGCAATATGCAGAACAAAAAGAAGAGCCTCCTCACTTGTCAGTTGGCAGAAGAGAAGAAGAAGAAGAGAGAAGAACTGGTCTAATCTTCTCAACTGATGAAGTCAAAGTCTCCAAAAGATAATGACCGACAGACATAGTCACATCATGGCTATCACACGGCGGCAAAATCACCAGAATCTGTCGACGAAAACAGAACCATGAGCGACAACCATCTGTCCCACTAGTCATTCATTTAAGTGGAAACGTATAGACTACGGGGTTAGCATCTCCTCGATTTTTGACACACACAGCACGATCCCTCCCCCCCTCTTTGTATTATTCGGTGCTGATGATTTCATTGAAGTTGAGTTTTTTAAATACTTCTTATAATTGAACTGAAGAGCATCACCATACGAAAGCCAAGTTCTGGTTATAGAATAATTCAGCATATAATGCGCAAAGTACGGGTTCGAGCCTCAACTAAGGCAGTTACTGTGTATAGGGACCTAGAGGAGCACGTCGGTCGTCCTTCACTCACCATTGCTCAGCACCAGGGTATGCGCTGATCATGCATGCACTTCTGACCTTTCAAAGGAGAGCAATAAGAAACACAATTGCATTGTGCATTGCATATATCACGTGGCAACCAAATCCCAACAAAGCCTCAAATCATCATCATCATCATCACTTTACCTTTGAGTCATTGGAATCTGTTCTTGAATAAGTTGACCGAAACTGCCGTATAACATGACACATTTCCAAAGCTTTTGGATGCAATATTCCGTCCCTGCTGTGACGAACCTGCTCCAAAAGAACTTTCTGCTGCACATCATCCAGAACACCTACACCAGTATATATATACATATATATATATATATATATATATATATATACACACACACACACACGCAGACATCAATGACGGTCACGGCAAAACCGAAGGAAAAGAAAGTCTTCATAAATATTATATACAAATGATCCGCTATTAATTCAAATCAAATCATTTTATTTTGTAACCAAACCAAACAATCACTTTACAATTACAGAGTTGCAAAGTACACAAACGATAGGAGATGGCCACAAAGAAAGGCCCTGAAGGGATCATTAATCCCACTAAGTAGGACCACCTATGTACAAGTTAAACAAAAAGATGCAACAGCCTAGAAATGTTAACTAAGTATGACAGTAGGTAGTTTCTATTACTTGATAGAATCTTAACCAAATTAGGCAAATCAGAATCTTAACTAAATTAGGAAACCCTAAAATAAATGAATCATTGCAGAAGAACACATGCGTGGGAGGTAAGTATTATGCACAGACATTAGGATTCATCCAGAAACATTATTATTAACACCAATCAAATACGTGCGTAGCGTAGCTTTTTTTTAAACAATACTAATGAAGGAGATTGCCTAATTCCTTGTGGAATGTTATTCCAGATTGAAGGTCCAGTAGCTCTAATTGAGAACAGACGGGAGTTAGTACGAGCAAAGATGTATCTATAATTACTAGAGTTTCTTGTAGAATGGGCATGTATTTCTGAAGCAAGACTAAAAAAGCCCTTATAAACTGCAGGAAGCAAGCCATGGTCGTAACGGTACATGAATTCACCAGTTTGATAAAGCTTGATTTGTTCGAATTTTAGTATGTTCAGCTTGTAGAATAGTGGGGCAGTATGTGTTCCATATGCAGCACCAGCCACTATGCGAATCACCCTTTTTTGCAATATTATCAGTCTATGCAATCTAGTGGTGTAGGTCGATGCCCATATCAGATTACAGTATGCTAAGTATGGATACACAAGTGTATAGTATAATTTTATGCGAACAGAGGGTGGTAGGAGGTATGCAGTGCGTGCTATGATCCCAGTATTTTTAGCAATTTTGAGGAGATACATTTTATGTGGTCCTTCCATGTTAGATGCTGGTCTACATAGACTCCCAGAAATTTTGTGGACTCAACTCTGGAGAGGGGAGTTCCATTAATGCTTAGTATAGGGTACTGCGAGGGACAACGTTTCCTGTGAGACCTGAATAAGATATAATTCGTTTTATCAAGGTTCGTAACCTAGATATGTCAGACAGACAGAATCAGTACTTTTATTACGCCCGAAGGCAGAAACAAATCAGACGTCACAACATACATGCACAGAATAGCCGATGGCAGACCAACACTACAGTTTAGTGTTGCATAGTCTTTGACTTTTTGAATCACAAACAGAATTTGTAGTGCAGTGGTTGAGCTGACTATTTCTGCTACTAAAGACCATCACACACACACACGCACACACACACACAAACACACACACACACACGCACGCACGCACACACACACACACCAGAGAACAGTTACGTAGACACCTGTTATCAGAATTGCTTGACAGCACATAGTATGCACTTACTGCCGAGGATCTGCTGGTTTCTTGCCTGCATCAGAGACAAGACTTGAGCAGCGGAGGAGAGAGAAGAGTGCATGAGATGGTCATGAGCACTGACCAGACAATGGACACAGATGGCTGCCCTCAGCAAATCCATCCTTAGATCCACATCAACATCTGCAACAAATCAACTGAACTGCTGCTGCAACTGGTAAATCCTCCTCCAACTAGTGTTGTGAGGCGGAAAAATTGTCAGGAAAATTTCATATTTTTCAGGAAAATTTCGGAAAATTTCCAGTGTTTTTTTCCGGAAAATTTCATATTTTTCCGTCAATATAATATGACTAAATAACAATAACAATATAAATGCATAATAATGTTTAAACATCACTCACTTTAAGCTATCTTATGCAGTTATAATTGATATGTTTATTAAAAATAGATGATACTGTTAGTGCTTACTGTTCAGTGTGTTCACAAGGTTCAACAACGACAATACATTTAAGAATTAGCCTAATTAAAATTATACTTCACTGTTAATATAATATTTTCTATGGTTTAGTCTCCTTAATATATTTCAGTTATGAAAATATGAGACAAAAACAGCAACTGATGCTGTAGAACTATAGACACTATTTTAATACTGTAACATTTTAATTCTTGTGAGGCTTTTTATTCTACTATTTTATGTTTTGAAATATGTTATTGGCATTTTGCCATTGCAATCTGAGACTAATCAATTTTCAAATCTGCTTTTCTTGGTAAGTAGCAAAAGAATGCATGTTAGTTTGTCTATGAGCTGTTGCCTTGAGTGAGCGGTGTATGGACTAAGGCAGGGGTTCCCAAACGGGGGTCGTTTCAAGGGGTGCAACAAAGAGGAAAAGTATGAATTATAAGAATGCATTGATAATACATTATAAATTGTTGAGCTGTCATAGGATAAGTATGGGTAAGACCGTAAGGTTAGAAGTTTATTTCAATGTAGCATTTTAAGCATGTAAGGCTTGTAAGCACAAGTTCCAGTAGTACAAATTTCGTGTATGCGTCTTCAAATGTGATAATACCTTTGTAGGGAGTGTGAACATTGGTCAAACATTTCCCAGGGGTGGGGGCAACAGATTGGGAACTCCTGGACTAAGGCAAAGCTGACTAATAGCTGATGAAATTGATGATCTGGACATGGATGATGATGCAGTAGAAATTGACAGTGACACGTACTGAAGCAGAGCAGACATACAAGCTACAACTAGTTTGCACTAGTAGGCTACTTTAGTCCTGAACCACTAATGAACAGTGAACTATTGATGAGAAAATTGTTTCAAACAGTATTGCTTCAAGTTTTGGTAGATTGTTTAATGTTTATTTCAATTTTTAAAACGTTTACTGCAGCAGAGCAGACTGCAGACATCTGACATACAGGCTACAGCTAATTTGAACTAGGCTACTCTAGTCTGATCTGCTAATGAATACTGAATACTGAACAATGTTTAATGTTTCTTTTAATTCTTTTAAGGTGAACGTTGTCCACATTGACAAAAATACTGTATATATAAAATAAAAGGAACTTTTAAAAAAAAAACAATTTTTATAGTGTCATCTCATACTGAAAATCTGACATTATGAGTTAAATGTATTTTTCCGGTTCTGCGGAAAATTTCTGGAAAATTTCCGGAAATTTTCCGGAAAATTTTCTGCAAAATACTTTTCCGGAAAAGCTACATCACTACCTCCAACAGACCACCTGACAAGTGCTTCTAAGAGACGGGGATCGTCTGCACTCAACCCAAAACTAGAGGCAGCATCTGTCCAATTCTCAGGACAACAACACATACTTCTATGTATGCATCTCTTGAACTGATTAGGCAACAGGATTTGACCAGCTGCTAAATGAAGCGGACATAAAAGACGACATTCACAATTACGTCCGTTACATTGCAACTGAGTGAGAGATTAAGCACATAAACTGGAATCTGGCTAATTATCCATCATATAAGATAGGATAATAATGAAGAAGCTTAATCTAGTAAAGTGACTTCTATAGCGCCGTTATAATAATGCACAAGCATAGTTAGTGGTGTTGCTTAGAGCGCAACCAAAGTCAGACCAATGCAACTGAAGCCAATTGCAAGAAACTGTAGGCAGAAGCCGCAGAACCCCTACATAGGCAGCAGACAAACATGATATCAAATCTCAGTAGACGACGACTGCTGCTGCTGCTGCAGCCTCCAGACGTTAGTCGACTAACCCGTAATAGCCGAGAAGTCGTTCTGCTGTTGTTTGACAATGAAGCCCATCACATCAGACTGAAGGGAACTGAAATTCTGTTCACTGACAAGAATTCGATGACGTCTCAGCAGAGCAACATACGGATGAGCAGCAGCCTCCAGCAACCGCAACAGATTATCAACAGATGACGACGCTACGAAAAAAAACAATATCAGGCAGAAAAAGTATACGTCTGTCAGAAACAGCCATATGCAAACTGTCAAAACACCTTGTACGTAAACTATGTATTGTATTGTATTGTATTTGATCATTTACAAAGCACTGCTCATAGCATAAGCCTTTCAGAAGTGCTCCCAGTGCGAGGTACTCCGAGAAAAAAGGAAGGTTTAAAAGTGAGAGAAAGAGGCAGAGATGCTACCAGAGAGAATTGTAGAGCATATATAGAGAAGGAGGAAGTCGATTCCATAGAGAGGCACCTATGCACACAAAGGATCTGGATTGAGCCATTGTGGTCCTAACACGGGGAACAAAAGGTCAAGCCAGTCAGAGGATCTAAGAGGACCCTCAGATATGGCAGAGAGGGGGCGAGAATTTGGTGACAAAGATGTTTTGGAGCAAGACCCAGTTGAGATTTGAGCATGAGAATGAGAACTTTAAATTGGATGCGCATGTATGCATGCATGTATGTATGTATGCATGCATGTATGTAAATCAAGAACTGTTCTTGGCAAATGAGCTTTTCAGTTGCTGGACCTACTTTTGGAACTCTCTTCCTGTGTCTGTACGCTGTGCTCAGTCGCTTGTGTCATTTCGTTCTCGGCTGAAAACTTACCTCTTTCAAATTGCTTATCCACCGTAGGCTGTCTCTCTGTCTCTTACAGACTGATCTTCTGGATGTTGACCTGATTACGGCTTGGTTTTGATGCGCCATCGGTTGATGCCTTGTGCATTAGACAACGGCGCAATAGAAGTTGCTAATTACAATTTCTTTATGCATGCATGCATGTATGTATGTATGTATGTATGCATGTATGTACGTATGTACGCATGTACGTATGCATGTATGTATGTATGTATGTATGCATGTATGTATGCGGTAGAAATAGACCACATATTATCCAAAATAAAGAATAAATCAAAAGAGTTATTTTTAATAGGTGACTTCAACTCGGACCTGTTAAAAGTTAATCACCACAAACCAACTGAGGGCCTGTACAATTGTATGTTAGCTCACAATCTTCTCCCAATAATTACCAAACCAACTAGAATAACGGAGTACTCCTCAACTCTAATAGATAACATCTATACTAATGCCTGGCATAAATTGATTGAATCCACAATTGAAGGGTTCAGAGCAATAACCAGGTATGTCGACATACCACTTCTTTGCTAAAAAGTATACCAGCGTACTTGGAATATAGTAGTCTATTTACCCTACAAATTCCGTGCAGATTGGAATTAAAATGATCCTCATTTTTGAAAGACAAATATGTCCATAATATGGAATTCTGCAGCCGGCGGTATCTTCGAAGCCATTTTCCCAAAACTCATAATTTCCGACATACCTGGTTATTGCACTGAACCCTTCAATTATTATTACTGACATATCAGACCACCTTCCTATTTTAGCCCAATTTGAACAGGAGATAGTGCACTCTAACAAACCACTACCCCGTTCATTTAGGAAAACCACCCCAGAATCCATTACTGCTTTCCAAAATTCTATCTCAAAAATAAATTGGTCACCAGTACTTGATGCCTGCCATAGCTTAGATACAAACAGGGCATACGATACTTTTCTCCATGAATATAAACAGAAATATGAATTAGCATTCCCAATTTGCCAAAAGAAACCTTCTAGAAGAAACTCGCCAAAAAATCCCTGGATGTCCCAAGGCTTACTTAAGTCCTGTACGAAAAAATCGAAATTATACCAAAAATTTATCAAAAACCCAAATATCCAGAACAAGAAGGCTTTTATTTCATATAGGAACAAATTCAAAGCAATTAGGATACAGGCTGAAAAGAATTATTATGCAGCAGAATTTTGTAGACAGAGCAACAATTTAAGGAAACTTGGAAAATCTTGAAACATTTAATTGGTAAATCCAATGAGGAAGATAGGGATATTAAATCATTAAAGATAAATGGTCTTGCCTCCACAGACCCAATAAAAATTGCGACCGAATTCAATAACTACTTTACTAATATTGCCCATTCCCTAGCAATAAATATCCCAAACTCAACTTCTAACATTGAAAAATATATGCCTCCCTCGAAAGTAGACTCCTTTGGCCTTACTGAAATAACTAATGATGAATTACTGCAATTAAGTTATACAATCCATCCTTCCCATGCAAAAGGAGTTGATGACATTGATCCAACTATAGCCTTAACAAGCCTTCCTAATATAATACAACCACTAACTGAAATTATTAACTGCTCTTTTAAAACTGGCCTATTTCCTCAAGCCCTAAAAATAGCAAAGGTGGTACCAATCTTTAAAAAAGGACCAAGAGATGAGGCTTCTAACTACCGACCCATATCTGTCCTTCCTTTCTTCTCAAAATTTTTTGAAAAGGCCATGCACGTAAGACTTAATAATTATATAACCAAATTCGATATTCTCTTTACCTCCCAACATGGATTCCAATCAGGCCATTCAACATTCATGCCACTTCTAAGTATGCAAGACAAAATTTCTGCTGCAATGGATAAAAATGAATTCTCCATAGGTATATTCCTAGACCTGGCCAAAGCCTTTGATACTATTGATCATGGTATTTTACTTAAAAAATTATCTCTTTATGGAATTCGCAACACCCAGCTAAACTGGTTCAAAAGTTACCTTGATAATAGAATGCAATTAGTGAGCTGCAACGGTACTAAGTCTCCTTTGAAACTAATTAAATATGGTGTACCTCAAGGCTCCATCCTTGGTCCTTTATTATTTATTTTATACATAAATGACCTACCTAATGTCTCTCCTGATCTATTTTTTATATTATTTGCTGACGATACTAATATTTTTAACTCTCACTCCTCAATAGAAGCACTAATTAATCATACCAACTCTGAACTGAGTAAAGTAGCTGATTGGTTCCAACTGAATAAGCTAACCCTCAACTTAGATAAAACTAACTTTATTATTTTTAGATCATATAAAAAATCGCTTCCTAACTCATATACAAACTTATGTATTATGGGCACCCATATTACTCAAGTTCAGTCCTCTAAGTTCCTTGGGGTGTATGTGGATCAGCACCTATCCTGGAAAGATCACATATTTAATATCTCTATAAAAATTGCTAAAAACCTGGGAATACTTACACTTACACGCCAGGAAGATTACGGCAAACTGAAGGAAAGAGCCAGAAAACGTGATGAATGGCGAAATTGGACGTACGAACCTGCCTAGGAAGGCAGAGAACCAAAAGAAGAGAGACTTACACGTATATCCAGAATCCTCCCATCACAGACTCGAATCACTCTCTACTACACTCTTATACATCCATACATAACTTACTGTAATATAGTCTGGGCATCAGCATATAAGTC
Source organism: Aporrectodea caliginosa (assembly GCA_020284085.1). NCBI lineage: Eukaryota > Metazoa > Annelida > Clitellata > Crassiclitellata > Lumbricidae > Aporrectodea > Aporrectodea caliginosa. The sequence goes on from JACEVL010000894.1 coordinate 779,118, forward strand.
CAACCTCTCTAGACTAGTTGTCCTCCAAAAACGGGCAGTCAGATTTATTGCAAAACTCCCATATGGAGCCCATACGATAACTGAATTCCTGAGACTGAAGATATTAAAACCTGACCAGATAAGGCAGGTCCAAATTGGCATATTCATGTATAGATATACTCATAACCAATTACCCTCAACCTATAGGAATTATTTTCAATCTAACACTGATAATCATGATCGCTCGAGAAACTTCAAGCCATATTACATCCCGTTTGCTCGTACCAATAATAGACTACTATCAATAAAATGTGCAGGTCCAAGAGCATGGAACAGTATTCCTCCCGATATTCGTTCACTACCTTCCCTCCAGCTGTTTAAACGTAAACTTTCTACCCACATCCAACGAGGAACCTAACACACTCATAAGAGGGGATGACCTGCATGGTCACCGTAAGGGGAGTGTGCACTGTGCGGGCTATGTCATCATAATAATATTATATGTGCATAATCTCTAATTTTTCTTAGTTTTCTTTAATTTTCTTTAATTTCTAATTTGTTTAGTTAAGATAGTTAAGAATATATTGCCTAGTTTGTGAATTATCATAGTCGGCCGTAATGCTTTCTGTTAACTAATTTGTCTCAGGTGGCCCTGGCTTGCGGGACCTTCGGCCCCTTTTGGGTCTCCTGGGCATACCGACTAATCTCGAAAACAGTTTCATGTACTTACGACCTGTATTTTAAGTTGGTTGCTGAATAAAATATGTTATGTTATGCTATGTTATGTTATGTATGTATGCATGTATGTATGTATGTATGTATGTATGCATGCATGTATGTATGTATGTATGTATGTATGCATGTATGTATGTATGCATGTACGTATGCATGTATGTATGTATGTATGTATGTATGTATGCATGTATGTATGTATGCATGTATGTATGTATGTATGTATGTATGTATGTATGTATGTATGTATGTATGCATGTATGTACGTATGTACGCATGTACGTATGTATGTATGTATGTATGTATGTATGTATGTATGTATGTATGTACGTATGTACGTATGTACGCATGTATGTAAGCATGTATGTATGTATGTATGTATGTATGTATGTATGTATGTATGTATGTATGTATGTACGTATGTATGTATGTATGCATGCATGTATGCATGCATGCATGTACACATGTATGTATGTATTTATGCATCGATGCATGTAAGTATTTATGTATGCATGCATGTATGTATGTATGTATGTATGTATGTATGTATGTATGTATGTATGTATGTATGTATGTATGTATGCATGTATGTCAACACGACACCTGGCGCCCATGTATGCAACCTTTGTGGGAAAATACTGTGATATGTCTATCTGAGCTTCTCAATGACCTTGAAGGTCACCAAGCGTAACCATAATGGCTAGATGACTCTACTGACATAGAAAGTTCCGTGACAGGAACCAGCTCATTCACCAACGCTCAATCAAAACAACTATAGTGTTTTGGTCAGTTAAAGCAATTAGCATGATCGAAGTGAAAGCAAACCAGTCAGAGAGATGTTGATGACAGTCGATGCTGATGAGTTCGTGATGTTCTTCGACTCGGCCTCCGAACAGCCACTGCTTAAAGTTGGAAATACTGAACGGTCCGAAGAAGAGGCATCTAACACAGTTGGCAACACTGGCACTGGATTTGATGATGGCTCAGAGGCCGCTGCTGCTGATGCTGCTGATGCTGTGAAGGCCAACAGACAGAAATAGACAGACATACAACAACACTTTGGGCATAGGATTGTGCATTACAATGATTATCATTATGCATTTATTAATGTAATGTAACGTAAATCTCTTAAATTGCTCAGCATCACAGAAAACGAGAAAAACCGCACCCTAGTCTTGCACCGCTGCCGCCGCCGCACCACAACTGCACCAAGATCCTTCACCTCAGCAGCCCCCCCCCTCCCGAATATGGAACAATCTTCCTACGGACATTAGAAATTCTACATCCCTTGCTGTCTTCAAGAAACATCTAAAAACTGAACTTTTCACACAGGCCCATCTTGAGTGACTTAACCCTGCTCCTCAAAGTCCTTCTGAATCGTTGCAACAGACTAGCAGTCTAACAATTAGTCTCTATCAGATCACCAGTTGTGGCTTCAGGTCTGAATAAGCTGGTGCCCTGCACTTGGTTTTCAAGAGGTGCTTTAGAAGTTTGAAGATTACGATTACGATTATAGCCAGCAGCAGCAAGTTACTACAGCATGTCTCTAGACCCTCTGAAGCTGAAACTGGTTTGTTGCTGTTAGTTTTATTTAACGTTTATCGAGTTATTTGTACTCAATGATCTGACTTGTTAAAACTGCTCAGCTGCTGCTGATTGCTAAACCCAGCATTTCCCATCCTGAGTGCCATGAACCTGTTCTGTGGCATCGCAGCTGAATGACAGAATGGATCAAAGCCATAAGAAACTACTGAATATCACTGCTGACATGGGCTATTACTATTTTTAAAACATAAAGCAGTGTAGAATAGTCGCAACACTGTCATTGAATACAAGGAATGTGGCTCTCGTCATTACGAGAAAGAAATACGTAATAGAACTGGAGGAAAGATAAATTACTTTAATATAAGGTCACATGCCGTTGAGTTTCTTGCATATGAATGTGACTTAGTTTGAGAATGGGAAGAGTTTCATGAATGATTTGTCCATAGGTCTGGAACTCTTAAACTGGAACCAGCTTCTTCCTTCCTAACATCAGAACTCTGCAGAAGATCTTGAGGCCTATACAAGGAGTAAACTGTTTCTGGCCAACCTGTGTTAACACGTGGCTGAACAACTGCAACCAGGGAGGAGGAGGATCCGACGCCGCCGACAGGGTTTGCCTGGCCCTCCACGGTAGTAGTCACAGAGGAGGAGGCTGGTCCTTTAGATGCAGCAGCAGCAGCAGGAGCCTTGCGTAACATAAGAAACTGATCAAGTGGATCCAAAAGCTCCAACTTAGACATCTCTCGGCTGCTGCGGCTGTGGCTGGAACTGTCACTTACAGGCGTAGTAGATGGTGCTTGATGTTTCCTGCTGAAATTGTCGAGATGACGGTAGACACACTGACCAGCTTCAGCCACATCTGGAAGAAAGAAAAAGGAAGACAACACACAAACACACGTGCACAGCACAACTGAGGGGTCAAACGACACTCATTCATTCATTCAAAAATTTATATAGCGCCCCTTCAACTACTCAGAAGCGCTCCCAACTCCAGTCCGGACACTGTGACTGTCTCATTGTAAAGTTGTAGAAATTTGCAGAAATCATTAATTTTAAGAAAGTTTTACATTTTCCCTGTCAATGAATGACCATCTACTGTGTGAATGAATCTGCCATTCATCACTTGTGTTCACAGTAAGTCTTACATTGTTAAGAAATAATGGCATTACTATTCATAAACTGTCATCAATATTCACTGTCATCATTAATATTCACTGTCATCATTAATATTCACTGTCATCATTAATACTCACTGTCATCATTAATATTCACTGTCATCATTAATATTCACTGTCATCATTAATATTCACAGTCATTATTAATTCTGTCATTATTAAAATTCACTGTCGTTGTGTTCACATTTATTAATATCTATGGTTTCACAATAGATATTAATAAATGTGAAAATTGGAAGTGCAATTAGCGAAGTAGTCGTTTGACTACAGCAGAAAGAACTGTGTGTTGATGATTCTTAATAATAATAATAATAATATCTTTTCTTTATTAAGCGCCTGACAAACGCACTGCGCTGTACATTTACATGTTATGCAATTTAAATCTTAACTACTAACAGAACAGACAGCCTGCAATACAACGGCGCTAATAGCAGCCTACAAAGTGTAACGAAGTTACAAAATTTGATTTAATTAATTGCATTGAAAGACCGGTGGCGCTTTCGTAGCGGTGATTTTCTGTACTAATACCTCGAGCTCGGTCCACTTAGTTCGCCGCCTCGTGTCGTCGATCGATAGGAAGGCGTGGGATAATAATTGTCGCTTCAACGACTTCAAACGCGATACCGGCGTCCGAAAGTTAAATATAGCTCGATTTCTGTCTTTTTCACACACTTTGCAGCACCCCTGCAGCGCTATTGCAGCGCTGCATTCTCTTGCAGCCCTTGCAGCGCTGCATTCTCTTGCAGCGCTACTGCAGCGCTGCATTCTCTTGCAGCACTTTGCAGCGCTGCATTGCCTTGCAACGCCTGCAGCAGACAGCCTATATAAGGAACGCGATCTGAACATTGCCAGCGACGCACACCGGGAGACGCACACCGAGAACGCAGCAACACGGAGAAAGACGTCGGTCGCAGTTGTCGAGCACACGCCGCGAACATCACGTCGAGAGTAGCGTGGTCGAATCTCCGCTTCGCTAGTCGTGCGTATAGAAAAGTTCGACGCGATAAGAGTCTAGCGACTAGGGTTCGACGTCGGGCTTCCGAATCTACGCTGAATTAATGTTGATTCGTCAATCGCTCGCTGTCGATCGAAACTTACGTCGATTGAAGGATTGGGAACAATCGCTTCATTCTCTGCGAATCGTCTGAGCGTTGCGTCTTTGCGTCACGTCTTCGTATGCCGAGACCGAGTGTGTGAAGTCGTCTCTTGCTTCGAACCTTGTCCGTATAGAGGTAAATCACTTAGCCAAATTTAGTCATTGGGGAAATACTTTAATTTCTGAGTTTGATAATTCTGTTGAAGATTATTTTACTCCAAGTTGTGCTAAGGCTGATAATTGATTATTGTGTATTGAATAGAAATTGCTTTGATTTTGCATTGGTAATAAATCTGAAATAACTTAGAAACAGGAGTCGTAGTCTTTCTCAGTCGCCTACACTTAGGGAGCGCCATCGTGAGGACGAAGAAGATAGAGCTTCGCTAGCGTCCGTGAGATCTAGGGCAGGTTCGGTCATGGACTTAATGTTCGAACGGTTAGATACCCTGCAGTCTAATATACAGTCACAAGTAGGTTCAGTGCAATCGCAAGTAACTTCCCTTCAGTTGAATTTACAGTCACAAGTAGGCGAGGTAATGACCCGCTTAGAAAGATTGGAAGCTTCGCCAACACTAGAATTCGCTGTGGGGCAGGATTCGAACCCTGATTGCAGCGTAGGAGCTGCGGTTGCTGCCCATTCGGTAGCCGCGACCTTCCATTCGCGCCATGGCCTGGTAAATGTAGATGAAGATCCTGGTATGTTGAGACGCAATGCCCGTCTCCTACACAAGCCTCGTGTATGTTACCGTGAGAGCGATAATCGATGGAATTGGCCACACGATGTGGGCCGGGATTTGAACTCTGGCAGGGATGCAGGTTTACCACCTCGGGACTCGCCTACAGCCCTACAGCGAAGCGAACCGCCCTTGGCGATAGCGAAGACCGTGGCGACGTCTGTCGACGCGGGGGCGGGCGCCACAAAAGCATAACCGCCCAACGGGGGCTCGAACTCGGTACCTCTCGGTCTTCGTGCCAGATGTTATCCAATGCGCCACCGGGCCCCCCCCATTGATAGACGCCTGCCAGCAGCAGCAGCAGCAGCAGCAGCAGTAGACTAACCCTAACAGAACATAACAGCCGCCAGAGGGCGTACTTTCAAATGGCAATTGACATACTGTTCAGATGTGGATAGATTCAGTGATACATTCTTAGTCAAACATCGAAATACTTACTTTGTCTGACATTGGTCTGTTGAAAGGTTTTGACTGTTTGAGTGGGCGGCTGAAGAAAAGGACTCTGGTGCTGAGCTCCATTTCCGCTCGATTCAGCTGGCCTCTGATGAGCATCATCAGCTTCAGCAAAACAAAGAGACAATGAAATCTTCTATTTATATGGCGCCTCAACAGAGAAACATCACATGCAATCAAGTGAAGAAGTTTACCTAACCATTCCTTCTTTTCTTCTGCTGCTGTGTCAGTGATAAGGTAATGACATGGATCTACTAGGATGGAGGAGGAGGAGGAGGGATGAGGAGGAGGTCAGTCCAATCAGTCACCACCACCACCGGCGGCATCTGGCTCACAGACTCACAGACTGATGTGCTGCTCAGATATCATTCTCAGAAACGCACTGCTCATCCAAATATGCCAGAACATGAAATTCATACAGTTACTAATCAGTGTTCTTTGCTATGTCAGCCTCAGCCACAAGCGGACAGGACAGGGGTTCCTTCATTCTCTCTCTCTCTCTCTCTCTCTCTCTCTCTCTCTCTCTCTGTTCCATCTCATCCTCCTCCTCCTCTTCATCCTCCTCCTCCTGCTCCTCCTCCTTCTCTTCCTTCTCCTCATCCTCCTTCTCCTTCTCTTCCTTCTCCTCATCCTGCTCCTCCTCTTCCTTCTCATCCTCCTTCTCTTCCTTCTCCTCCTCCTCCTGCTCCTCCTCTTCCTTCTCATCCTCCTCCTTCTCTTCCTTCTCCTCCTTCTCTTCCTTCTCCTGCTCAGCAGCAGCCTGTCTGTTTCGGTTCCTTCAATAAACCGTTCTATAGTTATTTTCTCACCTGTCCATCAGTTCCTCTGCTTCGATTCTCTCTCACACTCAGTCTGTCACTGACCAACGCCAACTGACAAAGAGCTGTAGATGTTATTATCTCAGTGCACAAAACAAGAACGGAGTCTTATGTGAAGAATTAAAGAACTTATGAGATCAGGTTGAAATGCAGAGAACTGAAAGTACCTGCTGAGCTGCAATCGAGTAAACTGCCTGGACAGCTGCTGCTGTGCTGCATAACTGGTTCCATGCACTGGTTCTTCTCTGTAGCAGCCATCAGATGATACGATGCCTGCAGAGGATCCCAGGCCAAGTCCAGTTCCTCTGTGGATGTAATTTCTTCAGACGTCAGCGACAAAGTAGCCACTGCAGACCAGACACTCATCAGTTTCAATGAGTCATCACAAGTAACTGACTCAAGTCGACATTCTACAGCAGACATAAAAGGCTTTTGCGAAAGGAATCATTAGTAAACAACCTCTTCATTATGTTAAGCCATGGCATCTCAACAGCAAAAGAAACGAAACACACAGATGATGGTCTTACCTCTTACTGCAAGAAGCTGAATTTCATCAAAGTACTTTTCGTTCTGCCAGAGTTCCGCTAAAATCTCCGCTTCTGAGAGTTTGTTTAGCAGGAAACTAATCGAAACAAGTAACAGAGGAACACAATAATTATGCAAATAATTGTGCAATAAGTAATGTTTTTATTTACAGACATCATCCTAGTTAACAGGGAATACTTCCCGGATGGAAATACCAAGACATGTTTCTACCCAGACAATTCTGAGTGGTGTTGCTGACGAAAGAGTCAGTCAGTTCCTATCAGTGCACGTGATTCAGTTCGACCTCGTTCTCTTCTCTAGCATCCTCTTATGAACGCACCTCAGCGACTGTGTCTCTACTAAATCATACAGTCCATGTGTCAACGAGCCGCAGCCTATTTTCAGCGCACAGCCTTCAACGTAAATCCATCAGAAAGCAAATCGAAAAGAAACTGTTACAAGGACTGTTTAGAAAACTTTAGACAGTTAGGATAAAGAGCAGGAGAAAGAAAGACGTCAACTGGTATGTGAAGACATAATCACAAGTACGTATGCAATAACAAACCGAGGAGGAGCAGCGGATGTTTCACAGCTGATCAGCAGTCGTTCTGTCGTCGTCTCTTCTGCCTCTTCTGCTTCTTCTTCAACGTCCTCCTCCAGTGCCAAATCGCCCGGGCAGAGAGCAGAGTTGCATCGATCAGTTGTAGAGCAACTTTTGAGAAGCGGAGATTCTAGCCACAAGAACGCTTCTCTCTTCGCTGCATCTCCTAAGCAGAAGTGAACGCAAACAGGACCTTGAAAGCCGGCTGTAGCATTTGTTAACGAAGACACTCCTTAGATCTTCACTGAAGAACTTCTGAGATGGGAGACGAGAAGCCATGAAATCTGCCAACCACAGAGTCCTTTCGTCGCCGCCAAAGCAGTTGGACAATGGTTACATAACATATTGTAATGATGGACTATTTAGCAACTACATATCTGGCTCCGACTTCAGTCATCCCATAAGTGCAGCCAAATGCCGAACTACTACTATGTGTCACTTGTGAAGGCAGTAATTCTGCGTCACCGGAAGTCACCGGAAGACAAACGTTTGTCCAGTATGCTTCGGCAAAACAGTGGCAGTGTCAAATGAAATGATAAAGTAATATATCTACAGCTCCAAAACTAACAGAACGACACTCTGTTAGGATAAGCAGACCGATGAAGACTGACAGAGAGCCAAAGACGCCAGCAGCAGGCAAAGAAACTGAAACATATCTCCCAACAACTAATTGTTTATATGAGTTTCCTAGAAGTGATACTGAAAGACTTCGTTTTTCATGCAATATTCTAAATCTAAAAGAAAGTTTCTTAACCCAGTATTTGGTTCATCATGATGAATGTCAGTTGACCGTTTTCAGAAGGCGACTTAGAACGGAATTCAATTGGAGCAACTACACTACTAAGCTCCTTTAAAGTAGAGTTGCTCAGTTCCTCCTCTCTGTGATCTGCATCTACAGAAAAGCAACAAATTTAGTGAAGAGAGGTATTCGCCTCTGCTGAGACAGTTACCCTTCTTTCTTACGAAATCTTCAATGCATACTGGTCTGGTGTCCCTGGATGATAATTTCTTAGAAGCAGAGTCTTAGTTACCTAATAAGAGTGAGTGGAGGGAGCAAAGATTTCACAGGTTACGAAAGTACACAAAAGCAGGTCCAAATCTAATATTGTTAATATTCATCAATCTTTTATTCACCAAATATGGTAGCACAGAAAAAGAGGGGGTTAGAAGAAGAGCGGAGGGCAGGGGGTTGAAGCCCCTAACCCCACCCGTCAACTAAAGCACTGATTACCCTGTATCTGTATCTAGATGATGCTTACCATAGTTGTAAAAAACGTTTTTTTCGTTTTTTATTTTTTTCCAAAAAACGTCGTTTTTTTCGTTTTTTATTTCTCGTCCCGTTTTTTCCGTTTTTTATTTTTTTATTTAACTTTATTTATTTATTAACTGTCTGTTACGATTTTTTTAAATTTAATTTTTGTCTGATATCCCTTACGTGATCTCCGTCCTTTCAAGGATTCATCTAATTTACGTAACAATTTAGTGTCATCAGTTGAAATAAACAGCACTGTACAGGAAATAAAATTTATAACAGTTAGTTGAATTTCTAAGTTATTCAAAATGTGATGTAGAAAAGTCAAATTATTTTCTTTCCGTTTTTTTATCGTTTTTTCCGTTTTTTATTTTTTCAATAAAACGACGTTTTTTTCCGTTTTTTATTTTGATTTTACCGTTTTTAACAACTATGATGCTTACATAGCTCGTCTTCTCTCTCAAAGGCACCCGTTGCTTGCCTAAGTAATGCTGAATTTGTTAGGAATGACCCTAACATTCAAAGATGTCAAAGGACTCCACCGATTTAAATAACATGGTGTGCATAAGAGTCTAGTGGTTAGTGTGCTGGACTGTCATCCAAAAGGTCGCGGTTCAAATTCTCACGAGTGCAGAAATATGTTGTTGAGATTTTGACTACAGCCTCTAGACAGCTCAGCTATACCGAGTATACTGATGATAACTGGTGATGAGGAGGGAGAACAATGAAGTTGCTAACACTTCATATCCATGGCTGCCTCCTAGACGACGACCTGCTTTTAAAGAGACTGTTCCTCTCATGGGCGTCCGCAGGGGGGCGCAAGGGGGCGCATATGCGCCCCCCTGGATTTTGCGTGTAGTTGCAGAGAAATTTTGATTATTTGGTTATTGTGATTACTACAACACGATTTTCAACGTTATTATCGGAAAAACACTATTATTCCCTAATTAATTATTTAAAATTAACCCAATTTGGACCTAGGCTATATCTTTGCTTAGGCGTATTTTTTCAATTTAACGCATAGAGTTCTCTCTTGGTAATATGGAAATTCATATTGGCAACCTCGAGACGGCGAAATGCTTCAGTCGTATCGACTTATTGGTATCGTATTCCCTTTACCAGCGGCTCTTTTGTTGTGTTTATCCGATCCGTCCGAGATAACAGGTCAGGCCGGTGAACCGGGTAGTGAGGACGTTATATATATATAGACACACAAATATATATAAACATATATAATTGACACTGGCAGGTGCCACAGTCTTTGACTAAGTAATCAGCTTCTTCCCTTAGAAGTTAGATGCCAGCTAACACAGGATTCTGCCAGACTTTTTAGACATAACCCGTTAGCTTCGGAACCAGTCCCAAGCCTGGATGAAGGAGGAATGCGAATCTATTGATCTTTGTTGTCGCACGGGTCATTAAACTGAAACTTCTAGGCCAACTAAATATAGGGTGTCGAAAGCAACCGATCACCCACGTGCTACGCTCGCTCCCTCGGCTCTTGTCCAAACTGATTTGTCACTCTGTCTATGAATTCGTCTTTGTTGTCTGAAATTTCTGTTCCGTTCCTACCAAGTTTTTTCGACCCTCCACGCAGTCGAACATCACAGTTCCTACGAAATTGTCCTACTCAAAAGTGTTCATCTTCTTGTGATACTGCCCGACTGACTCACAAAGACGAATTCATAGATAGAGTGACAAATCAGTTTGGACAAGAACCCAGACGATTGCAATTATTATTTCAAGAATAAGGTCAGATTTCAGTCATATAAAATTTAATATTATCATAATAGTTTTTGACAATGAATGTATATATGTTTCGCATGTTGGGATCCGCGCCAGAGGATCAAGAGGTAGCCAGAGCCGAGGGAGCGAGCGTAGCACGTGGAGTGATCGGTTGCTTTCGACACCCTATATTTAGTCCCTGTGACAACTACTGAAAAGTTTGCGCCCCCCTGGAAAAATTCCTGCGGACGCCCATGGTTCCTCTTCTCCTTAGACTACTAAATAGCATCGTTATAAAAGAAAGGTAGGCCTACTCTGAAATTGTAGAAACTTTAAACTGAGAAACTGAGTTGGTGACACAGTGACCGAGCATATTTGCATCCCTGCATGTGACTTGAAGTCTTGAACTTCTGGCACCTTTTGCATTTTAACAAAAACTCTAAAAAAACGTGTCAGACTCCTCATGCATTTGAGGCAGAAGCCAAGATAACTAAGTTACTCAGCCCCCCCATGTTACCTTCCATAAGCAGAAAAAGTTGAACTTTGAACTACAGTCATTTTGTTATCTACCCACGAAGTTCTTCCGTGAATCATGAATTTGAAGAAGTACCTTCAGCTGAGTTGAACTCATCATGAAACTCATCTAGAACAGACTGAAGAGGCTCCACCAGCAGCAGCAGCATCTGCAGGCGTGGACCATCAGCTGCCTCCCATCCACGCAAAGTCATTGGCTCCTCTAGCACCAGGTTCTGCTTAAGAAAAAGAACAACAGATCATTCAGAACAATGAACTCGTCTCTTTCAATGGCTACGTATTTTGATCCATCATACGCTGCTGCCTCTGGTTTCTCTGATCTTCTGGATTTCGACCGTTCTCCAATGGATAATGATTCTTTAATTGAAAAACCCTAACCCTAACCCTTCAGGTATTATGATAATGACGCTGTATATTAGATTAGATTAGAGAATAGGACTCATGGCAAATCCAACAATGAAAGGAGGAATCAATGTAAGAGTGAAAGTGGAATCAGGATCAGTAAATTGGAAGAAGATGCACTAACAGCAGTCCATTTCAGTGCCATGCAATCAGTGCCAGACTGCAGAAATCATATCGACGAATTGATTGACAGATGTATGGAACGGGCATAAGCATAGATAAAAGACTGATGGACAGATGTATAGTAAGTAAGTAACCTTTATCTGCATCTGATAAAGCGCACATACATTACACTGCATATAACGTTTGCATACATTTTAAAATAAACTATAACATCAGCAGATTATTAAGTCACACATGCACAACTAAATATAACTAAAGATGCATCGGTTAAGAAGCATTTAGGTATGGAATGGTCAAGGAGTGGATTGGTGGATGGAATGGTTGAATGATGAGCAATGCTCAAAGAATCTACTAAGAATAATGTAAGAAACAACCTCTGACTCCATTCCATTAACATCATCATGCTCATCTTCTATAAAGAGCTCAGTGCAGTGATCTAGAGTGTGCAGTCTTTTCTGCAATAGGTCAGAAGGAGCAATTTCATCCCTGTATAAATTAGAATAGACAACGGTTAAAGATGGCTAAAGAAGTAACAGCAGCACACTAGTCATAGCGCATATGACACACAAATGCACCTGTTCTAAATTGATCAACAAGACAAATTCCATTAGTTTTAACTACTGCATAGGGTTTATAACTCCGTTAAAGCCCTTTCTCCTGCCCTTAAGAGGTCAGACTACTATTTCCTAAAAGTAAGGAAGCCAGTGAACCTGTTCATTATTTAGCAGAACTTGCACAATGGTATCAATAGTTTGTTAATTTTTTTCCTGTTCAGGTTTCTTTATAAACAACAATCTATCAAACCATCACCTAGCAACAAAAGTGGGCTGAAGGAAAAGAAGAAGCGTTAAAGTCAGAAGAAAATTACTTCATACTTAAATATCAGTGTCTCTGGAATTGCATTCTGGCCAAAGAGAGGGTCTGGAACAACAGCTGGTTTCAGACGTCTTACGAGATGAGAGGCAAGCGGCAGTCTGCCTCCTCTGCTTCCATAGCTGTCCATTAAAACTGCCTCAAGAATGAACTGCTGAGAAAGGACATCAGCTGAAAACAGAGCACTGAGAGGGGTTGCATGGCCCGAATCAATGTCAAGGTTAATCGTTAGGTGCCGCGAAGGTTAAATTTCGGTCAGTTTTAGGGAAATGGTTTGTTTTTGTAGCAAAACACTCCCTAATACTGAACCCTAAGTTAGGGTTAGGGTTAGGGTGGATTTTAGGGAACGGGTTGCATGGCCCGAATCAATGTCAAGGTTAATCGTTAGGTGCCGCGAAGGTTAAATTTCGGTCAGTTTTAGGGAAATGGTTTGTTTTGTAGCAAAACACTCCCTAATACTGAACCCTAAGTTAGGGTTAGGGTTAGGGTTAGGGTTAGGGTTAGGGTTAGGGTAGATTTTAGGGAAGGGGTTGCATGGCCCGAATCAATGTCAAGGTTAATCGTTAGGTGAACAACAGCTGGCTTCAGACGTCTTACGAGCTGAGAGGCAAGCGGCAGTCTGCCTCCTCTGCTTCCATAGCTGTCCATTAAAACTGCCTCAAGAATGAACTGCTGAGAAAGGACATTAGCTGAAAACAGAGCACTGAGAGCAGCGCTTGTGGTAAACAACAGAGAAAAGCAGTAAACTGACACTCTTAGTCTGGCCGTTTTCTTCTCACTTGTCTCTGCATCTGTCTGACATTAAGCGAATCCAGTGAAACTGGATTTCTTCTTTAATATATTTCCCATTTTGGACCATCTTCTGATCGTCCAAGAATACTGACTAATTTATTAACAGATATTTTGTTATGGATCATATATCAAAGCAGCAGATATTGTCTGACTTACAATCCTTTAATGGCGAGAGTGTACTAACAGCGACTGGGAAAGAATGCTGGTCGTTGTTAAATTGTTTCGGTTATCTATACAATGTCTAGAATGAATAAAACATAGACCTTGACAAGCTACTGTAACCTGTAACAGGAGGAGAGACGCTAATAAACTAAGCCACATACTGATGATCACTGGAAGAAAGAAGTCAAGATGCATCAACTCATGAAGACAGACATTCACACAAAGGACTAGACAACGTCGTTTCATTTTCCTCTATTTCTCTGACAGGTACAGAACAGAAATGATCAGAATAAGAATCACGTGTTGTAGGTCCAAATTAAGCGATGTTACCATCTGCAGTGTTTTTGACGGCGTCCATCCAGTTGTTCGCTTGAGGCTGAGCAACAGACGGGCAACAGTTGCACAGTTCTGTCAAGCAACAGGCTCTACGAGAACATGCATCATGGAACTGACTGTTTTTCAGTAAACACCATTCAGACTCCCTGCACAGGCACAATTTACATTACATGACCTACAAATTGGCCCTTTTAACATTTCACAACCTGGGTCTGACATGGTGAGTGTGTATTGGTAAACTAGTTATTTAGAATGAATACATTGCTTCTTCATTCCCTATTAACTTTAACTCTGACATAAAGCCTCAAAGTGAATAAGTGATTTAAAATGACTATAGGTTAAACTGACAGGTGACTATTGAACGGTTCAAACACTTGTATGAGTGGAAGAACTCCTTCTTCTCTTCTTAGATGCCACAGCAAGTTGTGCGAGTGCCGCATAACCACAATGGCCAGCGTCCTCTTTGGAAATGGAAAAGACATCATTACTAGAATCAGCAAAACCTGAACTGAATAAAACTACCTTTCAAACAAGTGAGAAATGGCTGAGCTCGTGTTCACTGGAAGACGCTGCACTTCTTCACGTATCTGGATTCCAGTTAAATTCAATCCAGTGAATTCAATCTTATCTGAAAAAGAGATGATAATTATTATTGGTGAGTCTGAAATGACACAACAGAAGGAAAGCAATGAAATGCAGAACAGAAAATGATTATTGTTTGGCCAATAAAGTTAAACAGTTCAATTACATATTCCTAAGCAGCACACACACACACACACACACTCACACTCACACACACACACACACACACACACACACACACACACTCACACACTCACACACACACACACACACACACACTCACACACACACACACACACACACACACACACACACACACACACACACACACACACACACACACACACACACACACTCACACACACACACTCACACACTCACACACACACACACACACTCACACACACACACACACACTCACACACACTCACACACTCACACACACACACACACTCACACACACACACTCACACACACACACACACACACACACACACACACACACACACACACACACACACACACTCACACTCACACACTCACACACACACACACACACACACTCACACACACACACACACACACACACACACACACACACACACACACACACACACACACACACACACACACACACACACACACACTCACACACACACACACACTCACACACACACACACACACACACTCACACACACTCACACACACACACACACACACACACACACACACTCACACACACTCACACACACACACACACACACACACACACACACACACACACACACTCACACACACTCACACACACACACACACACACACACACACACACACACACACACACACACACACACACACACACACACACACTCACACACACACACACACACACACACACACACACACACACACAGACACACTCACACACCTTGTAGCCACGGATGACTGGAAATGAAGTTGGAGACTAAACTTTGCTGAGCAGCATCGTGAGCTGCCAGTTCCAACCGAGGCATTTCTTCTGAAATTAGGAGACAGGCAACCGTACTCTGAAATGACTGCAGCAGCTGAAATACAAAAACATCTACTATCAAAGGATGTGTAATGGCCCAGTCTGCATAACTCAAGGCATAACTGTACAGCACTCTTAATCGTAGCTTATAAATAGCTTATAAATGATTAAACATTGAATTGCTTTCATGTGCATTACCTCAGGAAGACATTGCCCAGCAGCCCAACCCAGCTAGGGTGGCTGCAGGCGGTCCTAAGCAGCAATATTGCACCACCTCTTCTCCACCGATTGGAAGCCAATACAAGGCTGCTAAAAAAAAGATCTATATGAACAGAAATTTACAACTCTATGATGATATCACTTCACACCGGCCAGCACACCTTTCCTTCCGACACCCAGTTTATTTAGACATGCATCTGGGATATCCCCAGACAGGCTTGAAACTGACTCAATGACTTTGGTCGTCATTGAACTGATTTCAGACAAGTCATGGTTGCTGACCAAACAATTGTGTGAAAAGGGAACAAGCCACACTTATCTTTCTTGCAGCTTTTGTGCAGTGCAGACTATGGCTAACATTGTCAATGTCTGTTCACAAACTCATTTCAGTGACTCTTCATCTGACTGGTGATATGATATGGCGCTTGCAACTTGGCTGGACACGAGCCACAAATGCTAACAGATCTGGGTTTTTCGATCTGGTTGTGGAAAAGCTTGTTGACTGTTGAGCAAACTTTTCAGTTGACTTTGCACCTAGATCATTGAACTCTCTGTCTGAATACAGTGTATGTTCAATCCACTCAGTCTCTCATGTCATCTAGTATCAGCTGAAGTCATACATGTACTTACCTCTTTTGAAAGCCTGGCTTATCCATTAGCATTAGTACATGGCTTTGCCAGGGTTTTCCCCAGACGTAATTTCTAACAGCTGCAAATAAAGGCTACTTACTTACTTACTATATATGCTGACGGGCTTCAAATATTTAAAATGTCCATAAAACTGAATGGAAATTATATTTAGAGGTGAAAATAATTGCTTTGCCCCTGTATTTGAATTTAATAACCTGTTGTGAAATTAATGAGTGACATTCTTAAAAGGCACTTAACAACCATGCTTATCGCTTTCGTAAGGTTTTTAAAAGTAGCCAGATGCATACACAGACATATTATTACGTCACCTTTCCTTGATTAAGAAAACTTGCATTTGAAAAAGTGAATGGTTTATGCATTTGGTGAAGAAGGTAGTGTTCATTACCTCATTTAAGTAGTTCTTTGCAAGGTATCTGGGCATTTCGAATACCTTGGATGCTCAGGAAGGTATATGTCGTTGTTTATATAGGAAATCGAAGCGCAACACACTGTAGGTAGTGTGAAGTTTTGACCCAAATTCTTTTGAAACAGAAACAACTATCATTATCAGAATCTCATACTGAACCAATCCGATGATATGCTTATTAACTTTCCAAATTCCACATCTATTTACACTAACTGAATATGTAACCCCAATTATAGAAGTGTGGTATATTGGCCAAAACTGGGCGGACAAAGAACATTAAATAGGAGGCGGTGTTATATTAAAATCATTATCAGCATGAAATAAGTATGTTCGAATATGGATTTTCTTAAGCACATTTCAGGAATGCCTCGACCTTCGTGGCTCTTGCAAACTTGATATATGTCTGTGACATAGTAAGCCTTACATTACATTACATTACATTACATTACATTACATTACTGAATAGAAGGCGTCTTCGTGGCGCTCAGAGCAGAGCAGACGGTCAATGATTCAGTTGAACTATTATTATCTTCTTTCTATAATAGACGGATAGAAGATAAAGAAAACTACCAATCCCCGCAGACAGTATAAATAGCGATCACATAATATATTAATTTGATGGTCTTCGGTCGTTGTCTCTAAAACAGAACATTTAACCAGATTTTCACACTAAAATAATTCCGAATAAACTTCGACGATGTCTCATTTCTGATGAATGTCGACTGGTTCTTGGTCAAGGACCAATATACACAGGACTGGAATCTCCTTATGTAAGCGCGTTGGAGAGAAAATGGCGGCCCATGGAGCCTGGCCACCTAGCGACAAAGGTGTAGAACCTCGTGTTTACCATGCTAAACGCCTATCTCCGTAGTTCAAATCAAATCAAATCATTTATTTGGTGACCAACAAACAACAGTAGTACACAATCAATGGGAAAGTAGAGTCACACAGGGGACCCTGAAAGGGTCTTACGGCCCCGCTAAGTAGTTTAGATTATTTAACTGAAAGTCATTAAAAATATCTTTACATTTATTATTATTTACCTTTCTTCGTTCCTTAGAAACTGAAATAAAAATAATTCTGATTTCTTTTCCTCAAATTCGTGCAATTAATCGCTGAACAACACATCGGGTTCACCATGCATTTTTACGTCCAAAGACGCTTCTTACACCCGCATCGCCAGGTGGCGCCAGGCTCGTTGCCTTAAACCGGAAGTACACGTTATTATCGCGAGTAACCAGTCCTTTAATATAGAGTCCTTGTATAGAGTCCTTGGTTCTTGGTGGTTCTTTCAGAAGGATCTATTTAGCCACGATGTATGCAAGTAAGTAAGTATATTTCTAATCAACCAACTGCTAGCCTCACCTTTTGTGTAGGCCTACATGACAGATTTAAGAAATCGTGACTGAATTATCCTTATTGCGATAAATCATCCCGATTATAAAGGTTTTCCGTGCTAAGGTATCCATCCTTCAAGCTGGTATTATTGTAAAATTCTATTGTGTGCGCGAGGTCGCATGGCATAGCATGGCATAAGCTTGTCAGTTTTATAGGAGACAACATTATGTTCGACGCTGTGGTGCATGGGAGCCGTGATCCTTGTCGCTGGTGTGCTAAGTTTTAATCGTTTTGTCGTCCGCCAAAATAATATATCTGTTTTCCTTTTGATGACGCGGACATTTAAGTAACAAGTTATAAGTTTCGACTTTATGATCTGTTAGTGCAGCTTGCAGTTGGATCTGGTAGGCCCCTATTACCGCATTGGTAATAACTAGTTACATTACACCCTGGACTAGTAGGCTACAGCAGTGCTAGTAACATACTGAGTTAATAAAAGTGCAAGTTGTGCAACCTAAATTAATTAAATAATTTTTAAATGATTCTAATAAAATGATAAAATGATTTAGTTAGCCTATATTTCATTTGATGTACGTTTAGAACTTTGTGTACAGATACCCGTACTTTGGTAATTAGCTTTGCTTTGGGGTTAGGGCCCCGGATGTCTTAACCCAACTCTTGGCTTAGGGTCCCCGGAAGTCTTAATCCGGCCCTGGATGATAATTAGATAGGCCTCCCTTAGCTAGAATTCTCCTTCTCCACTCCCTAGCCATTAGTCAATTGAGTTGCTGTGGGCGAGTATGGCATTCCCACAGGGAGTAGGGCGTCATTTTGGGTAGCCTAATGCCTAGGGTAGGCCCTATGTGGTAGGGGAAAGTGGCCTAAAATGACATACCTAAGGATTTTTTGCAAGTTTAGCATAATATTAATGGCACAAGTGGGACTTTGTTATTCTGTTTATTAGACACCTTGTGCACTTACATAATGCAGTGGTCCAAATACTAATAAATATATGAGAACAGAAAAAACCGGCAGTTTTGTAAAAATGCTTGTTCTATGTCATTTTGGGCTATGTGCTGGGCAAAATGACATAGGGTAGTCTAAAATGACATACACATTTTTGACCCAATTTATAAGGCTTAAATAAAATGGTTACCAGTTATTATTTATAGTAAAATGAAAATTATAACATATTTTATGTTTGGGCTATTGGATAAACAGTCATGAGATGTCCTGAGACTAACTAAACAGCTGCTGGAGCCACAACACAAATTAGGATTTTTTTAAAGAGTTAAACATGTTATCATGACAAAATATAATACTGACGACTCAGGGACAAGCAGAACAGCAGTTCAACTGAAACTGTTACAAGTAAGTCAGACACATTTTATACTGATAAACTAAGTAATCATCAGCAAATAAACCGAAGAACTAGGTCAACAACACTAAATGAAAAAGATTCCAATATTTGACTAGCACTTATGTATAAAAACTCAAAGATCAATTGCTACAAGTCTGCCAAACTTGTCGTAGGCCTACTTGACCAGTGCCCAACACATAAAGAAAGCGATGTCTACCTATTCATTACAGTGACTACACAAATCACACACAAACGTTTGTTTTCTTTGAGATCGTTCGCAATCTGCCCAGTTCTGGCAAACTGTGCACTTGATCCACGGCTCACGTTCACGTGAGTTGAACAACAAGTCACTGCAAAACAAGCATCTTGGGTCTGCATCATCTTCATTTAATTTCTGGCTTGAAGGCCTTGGCTCATTTGCCCTTTTGAAATCATCCTGTGATCCACATCTCTTTGGTACGTTTGCATGCAGATTTGCTCTTTTTCACAGGAACTCTTTTTGTGGCTCCTCCAGACTGAGCTTTCTCGGTTTAACTTTTTTCTGTCTCTCTTTTTCTCTGTTTATGGCAATCATCAGGTACTGGTTGCTTGTCAAAACCGATGCACCTTCACTTGTCCTCTTACTGCGGGATGATGTGATGAGGTGTGATGAGGGCGGAAATGGAGACAAATCAACAACTCGAATTGGTCTACATAAACAAGATGTGCTTATTGGAAGCACTCTAGTTTTCTCTGACTGAGAAATCTGAAGTCTAATGCTTGCCATCTGTCATCGTAGATGGTTCTGAGCTGCACAATGTTCAGCGTCCGGATGAGTGTCTGGGGTTGAAGTGACATTAGTATCACAAATGGGCTCACTACAATTTCTGACAGTGTAGTGGCTGGCTCAACGTCTTAATGTAGCCCGTGGATCGTTGAACTCTTTTGAAGCTCGTAGCCAACCCATTTCATTAGTTTCAACTGCTGTGATAGCTCGCCTCATGTCTTCTGTATTCCAACTCTGGCGATCTGGTTTTCTTTTGTATTTGTTCACCATCCTGTAAACAACATGTCATAGTTAATTAACTGATCGAAGCAAAGATTAGTGATATATAAGTATCAACAATATGTAGTTTTTCAAGTACAGACAACTTCTCAAGTGGCAATAATTACTGCAGTGGATGAAATGACACACCCTATGTCGTTTTACCCAGTATGTCCGGGCAAAACGACACATGTATGTCATATTGCCCGGAAACTTGTATGTCATTTTACCCTGTCTATGGGTGCTGGGTTGAGACCTACCGCTGAGGCCGCGACGAAATGCTCCAAGCTAAATGTTGTACGGGACTTGATCGACATAATATGCATACACTTTACAAATGACTAAATTCCTCAATATTTGCAGGTACCTTTTTAGCAGCCTTGACTGTCGTAAACTGTCAAATTGTATCGCAATGTCACAAACATCAGCCATATACGTTAGCGCACGCCGCCATATTCTTTCACTAAAAATAGCAACAGCAGGTGCCACGCTCGAGTAAAGTAAGTAAGTTGACTGTATATATTCATTGAGATAATATATCTCATTGTAGCGTATGTTCTACGGTCCAGCCCACAAGCCACCTATGTCATTTTACCCGAGTATGTCATTTTAGGCTACTTTCCATTGTCCATTTTCTTTTCCTTAGTAATCGTCCAGTATATCCCCTCCTCTTCATGGAGTGGAAGCAGAGGCGCAACGACGGTCCAGAAGTTGGGGGGACCATACTAGAATGTCTGGATGGGGGAATTGCGAGCGCCGAAGGCGCGAAGCTGCGATTGCCGAAGGCAAGAAGCCCCTAACGACTAGGGGTATGGAGGAGCGTCGTAGGCCTAAGCTCCCCATCGGGGTCTGGACCCAGAAGCCGGCGCAATGTTGAGCATATGATGCCAAATGGAGTACATTTTGGGCTTTAATTTACCTCAAATTTTTAATAATAATAATAATAATAATAATCTTCGTTTAATTTCAAACTGACACAACGCAGAATGATTACAGTGTACAATTATGCAATTCTTAACTAGTTAACTACTAACAGAACAGACAGCCTGCAATACAACGGCGCTAATAGCAGCCTACAAAGCATATCCGACCTACGGGGCTCGAACTCACTACCTCTCGCACTCTTCGCCAGCTCTTCGCCGATGATTTCGATATAAAAGTACCTAAACCACCTAGATCTGTGAAAAATGTGACTTTATTATATGAATAAACTGGACGTGACAAGGGTTTAAGAGAACTGAACGGAAAAGAGTATAGAATAAGCTGTAGAACAGTGTTTGTCAAAACTAGGAAAGTCGTCAGGGAGGAAGCCTGAACGGGTCAATTTTCTCAGAATACCGATAGGGCGTTTATATGTTTCCCTACAGTGGCAAATTCCCACCAAACAGGGGAGGCATAAAGTAGCCGTGCGAGAGTAGTAGCTCTAACAACGACAAAGAGACGTTGACCGTGGTGACCGTGGGCGACCAACACACGCAGCGCGAACATGGATTTTCGGGCTTTGCAGCATATTTTGTCCATGTGTGCCTCAAAGCCAATCCGATCAGAGATGGTGAAACCCAAAATAACCGTCTCCTGGACCCGCTCGATGCCAAGGATGAGAGGATGGAGGGCAATTAATAGGTTTGGACCTCGGTCGTTTGACGACCATTTCTCTGGTCTTACTGCATGGTTTAATTTAATATTGCTAATGGATGCCCACTTAGAGATATGGTCAAGTTCAGAAAGAGTGCTGTCAATGCAGGAAGCAGGGACCAGCAAGTATAACCAACGTCGGCATATTTAGGGAGACGGTTTCCACTGTAGGCCCTATTTAGGTTTAAGGCTAGAAATGGCTATGACAAAATCAGTAGGTCCAAGGCCAGAGCCTTGTACTATACTGGCATTAATGGTACAGATGGGAGAGATCACGGAAGGCAAGAAGCTTCTAACGACTATCTACAGGGGGTATGGGGAGCATCGTAAGTTCCCCCGTAGGGGACTTACGTCGGGAAACCGACGCAATTTTGAGCATTTGACACCAAATGGAGTGCATTTTGGGCTCTTGTTTGCCTCACAATTTTCAAAAGTTGGGGGAGGGACCGTCCCAGCCTGTTCGAAAGTTGGGGGGACGCGTCCCACGGGTCCCATAGGGTGATTGCGCCTATGAGTGGAAGAGGCTGTGGCATGTTGTGTCATAGTCTGTTTAGAATGAACTGAGCCTTTTAGATCTTAATAGGCCTACTGGTGAATTTAGGAGGCCCTATATAGTCCTCGGGTGGTGTGTGTGGGGGATGAAATAATGTCGTGTGGAGGAGCTTAATTATGAATATCTGCGTATTTGAAGAATACCTGTGTTTCCGGTGTGACCTACATGCGCTGTTTTGTGTGTGTGCTTGAATATTGTAGTGTCGAGGAAGTTAATTTCAGATTCGCTGACGTTAAGAGATATTTTATTTCAGGAATTAGCGTGTTTTTGGTATGCTTCGTATTCCGCTAATTTGGGAACGTGTGCAAAAGAGGAAGATGTCATCAAGAAATCTGTAGGCCCCTAATAGAGCTTGGGCTTAATATGAAAACGGTTCCTAGCCTTATCGTCGAATTCCACTAAGTAAGGATTAGCTATACTCGAACATAATTATGGTTTGCCCTTGGCCGTATCAAAGACCTGGAGACAGATTTCGTTGCCAAATCTGAAGTAGGCCCTAATTATTTCTCATCGTTAATTGTAACAGTTTCATGGCTGTTGCCCTAGCTGCGCTTGGTTTTCAATTGGCACTTAAGAAATTTGGATTTGTCAATAGGTATCAATGTAATATAACGTAGGCCCTAATTGAAATCGCCCACAAAAGTCACGTCAGGGAGACAAAGCAGTGGCTACATGGAAAACGTGTAGCATTCCGACTTCTGGGTTTAACATGAAACATATCGACGCCATCTTGCCTACAGCGAGGACCAATATTTTGTCGACTTCTGTTCATTTTGGGATTGTTTTCTTAGATAGGCCTACTTGAACCACATCTCAAGCTGACTCGGAAT
>JACEVL010000895.1:0-117500 GCA_020284085.1 Aporrectodea caliginosa
GGTCCATGTAAAATTAGGTAAAATCCAAGCTTTTGTTCTGCAATTCTAATAAAGAATTCCCAAATCTACAAAAAATCCCGAATCTACCCAAAAAAAAAAGTTGACAAGCAAAAAAAAAAAAAAAAAAACGCCATCGCATCTCCCGAAACGTCATGATATTCCATTAAAACTTCCTAAAAAAGGTTAAAACTTGCTTAAAAAAGTACCTTTTCTTTAGAAATTTATGAAAAAATATGAAAAATACATTTTTCTAGCTTCCATGGAAAAAAACATAGATTTTGGAGAAAAAAACATAGAAACATAGACAAAGTAAAAAAAACATAGATCTTGGATGAAAAACATAGGAGTGGTAACACTGGCTGTGACGGTCGGTTAGGGTCAGTGTTAGGGTTAGAGTTGTTTTTAGATAAAATGTCCAAAAAAATTCCGCCGCAGAAGTAAATTTTCGCGGGTGCGTGTCGGCATTTTCAGCCGCAGAAGCACCACGCCTTTCGAAAACCCAAAGACTTGAAGCCGCGCTCGTGGATAAGCTGGTGCTTTGCGTTTGGCTTTCGGATGGCGCTTTAGAAGTTGGGAAATTACGAATAAGATTATGATATCTGAGTGGCTGGCATGCTGAAAGACGGCACCGCAATGCTATACTAGGTTTGTTCTGCAATTTCAATCAGAGACTACACAATGTAGGCTAACTTTTACGGTGAAAGACCTTCGGTTTGGCAAACAAAGAACGTGAGGGCAAAATTAGCGTTATTCACAGTAAATGACCGTGAAAAACTTCTACGGGGAAAAACCTTCAAAATCTACGGTCAAAATCTGTTCAATTTACTGCAATTTCTAACAGTGCTTATAGCTTTTGGTGCTTACAAGAATTAATTGAGACTGGTAAATCAGGAAAATTAGCAGATGAAATTGTATCAATTAACGATTTTACAAATTACTGATTCTCAGACTCACACGTAGCTAAAAACAATAGAAACTAAAGAAGAAGAGCAACCCCCTAACCCTGAGGCTGCCATGGGTGTGAAGTGTAAGCAACTTCGTTTTCTTAGGCTCGGCATATGAGGGCTGGTGGCCAGTCCTCTCCCTCGCCGTCTCATCTTCCCACCGACAGTGTATGGTCAGTGCACTCATTATAACTGAGTTGGCTAGGGGCGGAAATCTTGAACCAAATCTCTGCCCAGGCCGGAATTTGAACCGCGACCTCTCGATTGACAGTCCAGCACGCTAACCACTACATTATCGAGCACCCCTAACTAAAGTTAGGCTAACATTTAAATCCTCTTCGCTCTGATCGGTTTGTGAAAAAAGATCGACTACTGGACCGCATGCTTCACCTGCTATTTAGAATGCTGGCTTTCAATTCATTTAAACTCCATAGGCATATCGAGCCGGGAATCTTTGATAAGACTTTCCCGTCTTTTTAGACCTCAATAAACCTCGGGTCAATATACAAACCCGATCTTTTCAGGCGCAACGAGGCACAACTAGAGGTCTTTGAATTCCTCTCTGACGTATGCCTATACTCTTAAAATTAATATCTAATGTCATCAGTCAAAGTGTCTGCTCTAAAAAGAATAGACACTGATGTGCCCAGAGAGCCACACCAACAGCAACGTTATATGTAGGACGTACGAAACCCATATGGAGGTATTGTCATGTGGGTTTTATACGTCCTACATTATGGCGTTGCTCTTGGAGTTGCCACATTGTGCTTCTTTGCACATTGGACCATCCTCAATGTTCCACCTCGTAACATAGGCAATCGACAATTTAATCCAGATTACTTTTTGTTAAAGAAGCCAACGGCCATAGCAGCCATAGGATGTCGTTGAACTTTTGGAATAAATAAAATTAATATCTAGGTCAGAAATACACATTATTTTACTCTTAATTCACGCCTTTTAATAGAATTTTGAAGGGCATCGTATATATATTCAGGCACCCAGGTAGACATGAAAAGACACGTGTGGCTTTTTATTCGATATTGAATAGCATGGTGACCGCATTTGTGGCTCTTCTTGCCATGCATTACTCTTAAGAATTAAAGCAGTTGGCTAACTTCAAGACCCTAATCCAAACACCCTGCCCATAACACGCGTGTACCTGTCAGATGACACTGGGTCATTTCCTTACTAAAATAGCTTCCCTGTCCCACCCTGACAAAATCAGAAAGTTAAAAAAGCCAAGATATATAATTACTACACATTTCTCACCATTGCCTGTCTTCTCTGCCTGGAACGAAAGCAACGTTTTTCCTTGTTAGGCTACAAATTAGACCTAATTAAAGGTCATAACTTAACATAAAAATTCAGAATAGATATCCAGTTATAGAATAAGATAGTGCCACGAATAGGTCTATGCCATTTATTCAACTATTTCTTCGCTCTTTACACATCTACTGTCACACTGTGCATTTATCCTGTTCTAATACTAAAGCTGTTTTGAATCAGTTTTCCAATTTCAAAACCTCATTAGCGTCGGTTAATTATTGTTTAAGTTGTAGTTCGTTAATATAGACGCCGGCATAGCAAGCCTTGTTCGTGTTGCATTTCCAAAACTACGAAGAGACTATTTGAAGGAATAAGTTTAAGTTAATGAAAAGTCCTTAACCGCACAAACGACACTAATTAGTGATCTGCAGTCGTTGATAATCATGATCGATCGATGTCAGGTTGTCGTAGACCGGTGATAATTCGTTAGGTCTGTTCAGTTTCTCATAGGTTGCGTTAATGCGTTGTCTCTTGGAACCTCGCTTATTGATCCAACGGCGGAGGAGGAGGAGGAGGCGTGCTGTTGGCTGAACCGATCTCCTTGGGGTGTATCTAGGTCTTCTGGTCGAGGCAGTGGATTATTACCTTCTCTCTTTCTTTTCGTTTTGTGCTCAAACAACACTATAGTGCTTAAAGCGATGCTGCTAACGATAAGAAAAGGAGTAAGCAAGTAAGCAGATATCGAATTTGTTATGGAATTAACTACATCGTGGTGGCTCATCTGGGAATACATCCAGAATATCGCCAATTCGCCGTCCCGTTCCTGGATCTCCCACCACCACAACGCGATCATAGTTTAGCCCCTAACGCACCACCAGCAGGTTATTGTGGGACCCAGGCGCATAATAACGCCATCTAGAATAAGCAATGCTGAGTAAACCACGTTCCCACTTAGATGTAGGACAACAGTTAGGCTAAGTAAAAAGATGGGCTGAAAAAGTTAACAATTTAGCATTAAAAGACGAACAGAAACGGTTGATTTCATAATCTGCGTCAATTATAAATTTTTATCATTATCATTCTGTCTCTTGTGTGCAGAATCTAAGCACTTCTTTTTAAAATGAAATACAGGATTAGTGAAATAAACATAAAATATGCGTGAAATACTAGAAGGTCAATTATGAACAGTTGACGGGCGTTTATTACAGCGATCTACCTTTATTTAACGGCGTATGTATACAGTTATGCTTGCGAGATAAATGTACAACTCTCACCTTCTTCTTAAGGCATAAACTGTTAGCCCGATGATTGCAGCAACGGAAACTACGACGGCAACGACGATGCCAGCAATTACTCCTGCAATGCAACACATGAATATTTATGTAGGCCTATACATTTTCAACAATGCCTTTTAAGCACCTCACAAAAGCGCTGCCTGCGCCAGCATAAATTATATTAAAGTCATTAAGAACTAACAGTTAATCAACAAGCGACCCGTGCTCATAAAAGTTGAAGAATCACTACTGGGGCGCTCCCGCAGACACGCAGAGCCCAACCGACGAAATCCCATTCCAGAGCTGATAGGAAACACTTTGCTTGGGCGACATATGAATGGGCGTCAAAAGAACGGGCGACTATTGAACGGCGACTGTAGAACGGTGTATTAGATGATCGGTGCGACTATTGAACGGCCGGACAGTTGAAGGGGTAACAGATGACCGGTGAACAATTTATCCAGAAAGTGAATAAAATTTTTAAGCAATTGAACAGGCACTTTCTTGGACATGTGCCAGAAAAGGTGTTAATGGTCGCCATTCTATAGTGTCGTCCGTTCAATTGACCGTCGTTCAAATGTCCGTATACCTTCCTGAACTACGTAGCGTCCAAGAAGAGAAGCGACGATAGGCGAAGAGGCTCGCAACACACGAACGCCCAACAAAGCAGTCCTTAGTAGATGCTAGCAGACGCTGCTTCCGGACATCCCTCTGCTACCGGATCTGTGGTGGACAACATTCTTCGCAGTCGGTAACTGATCATGGTAGAAGTTGAACGGCCAGCACCAATCCAGGTACTGCCTTGTAATAATCCTCGTTTGCTTTTCGCGTCAGTGGATCAGTCTCGTCGCAATCCCATATCAGTGCCTGGCTAAGGACAGGAGAACTATAGCCGATAAAATCAGCAGCTAATAGGCCTAATTACATACGCTTTGAAAACTTATTCAACCAGAACTCACCTAACACCAACGACAAAATAATGTATTACAGCGTCGAGTCTTTTCGGTTGTTGGCCCCTCCACTTGGAATGGGCTGTCGCTTTCGTTACGCTTACTGCCCCGGAATGATTTGCCTGATTTCTACCAACTGCTAAGTCCTTTCTGTTTGGCCGTGGCTGGGCTGGGAGCGCCTCTGAGTAGGTTTATTGAAGAGGCGCTATATAAATATCCGGAATGAATGAATGAATGAATTAAACATGAAACCCTTATGGCAATATTCCCATATGGACTTCATATGCCCTACCACATGGGACCAAACGTAGGGCTAAATTAACTAAGGTAGTTTTAATAATGTGTTTGCTATTCTGGTAGGCTAGTCTCAGTAGTCTGTGGAATGTCAGTGACCTCGAAAGCCTATTATAAACTAAACACAAAAGTGTGAATAAAATTCTTGACGAATCCCGCCATTTGGCGATTTTATTCGGTATCTCAACATTGCCACAATTTTTAATAATAAGACATGATATTTCAAAGAAAGTAATGTCGTATTCCAAACCTGCACCCAGTTGAGAATTCTTTGAAAGAGCACTGGGTAACGGTTGTGTACTTTCACTAACAACTGTTCGTATCTGAGGACTACTTGTAGACGCTGCAAAATTCCCAGCTGCTGTTGAAGGACTCAATGAAGAGGTTGTTGCAGGTAAGAGAGTTGAAGAGGAAGTAGTTGAAATTGTTGGCGTGGAACATATGTATCGACTATTGTATCCGGCGACTGGAGAACAGAAGTCTGTTGAGTAACATCAGGAAAATGTAGTAAAACTCAGCAGCACCTAGAGGAATCGTTCAAAATCGCTTTTGAGACTATTTGTAATCGCCAGCTTTAATGTCTTTAGCGTCTAAATAGTAATAAGTCAGAGGAAGCAACTTATTCACTGGTGCGATAATTCTCTTGATGAGTTGGTCACTATAAGCACGAGCCAATAGTTGTAAGCTCAGAAAAGTCAGAATTGCTAGATCACTTGGACTATATGAATCTTATTACACAACTTCACAAACCTCGACTGATGCAAGAATAGTTGATGTTGATAAAATTTCCACCAAAAGCGTTTAAGCCATTTGCACTGCATTGTAACCCGGATTCGTTGTACAGTAGAATCCGTTGAGCCAGAATGCATTTGGTTTGTCCATCGCATAATGTAGATGGTTCTGAAATCGTTCTTGTACAAGTATCACTAGTTACTGGACATTCGAATACATTTCTATCTGCTTTGTAGAGCGGAGTGAAACCAATGATGGCTGACTCGACGTAGATAACTTCGTTTGGGTTGCTGCAGTTGAAATTAAACCTCGATGCATATTGAATCGGATTATCTCGACATCTGTACAAGACGTTGGCTGCAGCAGCAATGCTAAGAGCTGTGTTTTAACAAAAATGGTACAGTAAAGCATTCATATCCTATGTGACCAACAGTAACACATGCAGTCGATCAAAGAAGCTGATGCAGACAAAAGCGCCTTATTATAGAACTTAGCCTACTCTATGAGCTTAAGTAAGGAGGTAGATAAAAATTATATTTAAAAGATTTTGTTAGGCCTTAACGTCTTTGAGCAGCCTTGAAACATTTTTGAATTAAGACCACGGATCGTCAATATATATATTATAAATGTATAATGTATATATATTATATATATATATATATATATAAACAGTTTGGATTTATCTGAGGCCAAAAGGGTAAGAGATGTTCTGCCAATATACAGGGTGGGCCATTAAAAATGAGAACATCGCGTTCACTCTTAATTATTTATTTAATTAATATCTTTTTTCTTTTAAAATTGCAAGTAATTTCTTGCTTCACAAGACGTCCCACTGGCTTGATTTGGCAAGTAAGTACATAGTAGAATAATTTATGTGTTTAAGATTTACTCAAAACACAATCTGATATTGTATTGAACATAACTGAACGCGATATTCTCATTTTTCATGGCCCACCCGGTATATCGATGTACCCAGGTACAAATGGATATGCTTATGAAAAGGGCAAATCTTCGGACCAGATTATCACATAGGGGCCGTCCATAAATGACGTCACGCACCTAGGGGTCGGGGGTCGGAAATTTGTGACGATGTGTGACATGGGGGTGGGGTCTGAGAGGTGTGACGTCACACCAGGTCTATGTAATTAAATTTCACAATTAACAACAATTTAATTTTAACAATAACAGCACTAATTGTGTGTATTAAATTTTAATTATTTTTTTATTATTTTAATGTATACGGGCACCATTATTATAATAATTTTCTAATTATTTCAATATTTGGTCAACGCTATAGATTTTAAAATATGCATGCTCTCCCTATTTGTTCCACGAAAGAGCATTTTGCTTCGCCATGGAAATTTGGTTTAGGGGTCAGAGCTTTGTGACGTCATTTTTCGAGGGGAGTGTTACCTTTTGTGACGAATTGTGACGAGGGGAAGGGGGGTTCAAAATCGGCCAAAATTGCGTGACGTCATTTATGGACGGCCCCACAGGCTACATCACATCGTGTCCGCCTCGGTTTTCAACAATTTCTTTAAACGTCTGTGCCACGCGATTGTTATAATGGTGCTCATGTCTATAAATCTCTGGGACGTTTCTCGCCACTCCGCAACAATGGCCAACTTCAGTTGTTCTATTGTAAATTTACGACGAAGGTAGACTTTTTGGTTAAGGGCACTCCAAACAACATAGTCCATCGGGTTTAGGTCTGGGCTATTTGGGGCCACATGTCTGATTCGATGAAGGCTCTGCTGATGATGGAAGTTGAGTGTTTCTTGCTGTGTGTGAAGGAGCTCCGTCCTGCTGCCAGTGGCGTACCGATCGAAGGGGAGCAGAGGGGTGAGTCGCCCCGGGCGGCACTTGTGCAGGGCGGCAAAATAGGGCTGAAGATAAATTAAAAAAGAATTGAATGCTGGATAAAAAATGAAAAAGTAGTTGAGAAAGAAAGAAAGGAAGAAAAAAAAGAAAGGAAGAAAGAAACCGTCACTTTGGTCAAGTCGGCGGCTTCCGAAGCCGCCCCTAAGCCTCGTTAGGGGCGGCATCACTCTGAGAGGTCTACGTTAAACATTTAACATAACTGTAGAAACGGAAGCAGTTTCTTGGTAATGTTTACTAAATATGAGCATATTATATTATCATCCATAATCCAAATAATCCAGTAAATTAAATCCATCGCTAAATTTGATATTTATTGTTATTAAATGTGAAACTTCTGCTGCGCACATGAGCAGCAGTAAGCCGTGTTTGCACCGTCACTGTAGGCCTACAGCAAAATAACGGTAATTAATCATCTTTGAAGAATGCAACAGCGCTGTGTCTTGCCTTTTATATAACGAACACAATCATTACTGTACGCTGCTTCCGCGAAATTATGACCTAACTTTATTTAAATCTTAAAATAGTACTCTTTTTCGTAAATAAAAATTGGCGTCTGTCTTTAATTAATTCATTTCCATTTGATGGTTCCGTTTGGTTCGCACTATATTATTTTTAACTGTAACTATAATGAGATAATAACTTTAAGAGTTTTAGGCCTAGCCTACTGTGAGATAGGCCTACTATGATTGTTAATTACCAGTTCCTCTCGGCCCACTCGCATTAACTATAGACACTCGCTCTATTCATTCATTCATTCATTCCTTAGCCTAATTTCGAATGAAGATGAGTAAGAGGCTGAACTAAGTGGTGCTGAATTTTGAAAAACACCGAAAATTTGGGGCTGAAGCGCAGAGACAATCTTAAAATGTAGGTGGTGCTGCAGCTATGCGCCGATATTTTGTTTCTTCTACCGGTAGGCCTACCTCCGCAACTGAAGAGGCCAGTCAACGACAGTGGCAACTCATGCAATAAAATGTTTTATTATCTAATAATAATTATAGATTTCAGTAAGTTGAAAATGTAAGCTATTGCTTAAACGGATAATTAAAAAATGCAGTGAAAAATGATAAATCCAGACAAGCTATCAACTTGATGAAATAAAATTGTAGGCGTAGGCCTATATGCCTATGTAACAAGAATGACGATCGTCATGCAAATTGCAATCTGTTAAAGAAGATAGCATATCCAAAATTAAGTGGCCAAGGACGGCATTTTGGGCCGTCGCCCGGGGCGGCATGTCAGCTCCGTACGCCTCTGCCTACAGTCATTGCTTAAATGTGTGATTAGTGCGTAATATTAATAACAGTTCATTCTTACCGAGCTGTAAAGAAAAGAACCGACAGAACTTCCTTGGAGGCATAGCTAATGTAGCCTAGGCCTAATAGTGTAACTAAACTAAGAAACTTTATTGAATCCTATTATATTTGTGTTTGCCACTTATACAGGCCCTAGGCCTACTTGCGAACACATAGGCCTAATTGCTACCGAATCTATAGTACGACTGTGCGCTGTAGACCTCTTCTGGTATCTTTTAAATAAGCAGAAAGTATAAGTGTGTGCTGACTCCAGAACTAGATTTAAAATCACATCATACGTTAAAAGCTCTGCCTAATCGTCTTATGGCTGTTAACCATGCTGTTAAGTACTTTTAACCTACTCGTAGAATTTGTATGTAAAATAAACCACTATAAATTATGTCTAAGAGATTCTCTGTACAATTTATCAAAGCTTAAGTAAATAATCTGGAAGACCTTTAAAAGAGCATGATTCGCAATCATAGTTCATTTTGGAACTGACAGGAAAGGCCTATGCAAATAAAATATTATTGTAGCCTGACAATTTTTGCTAAATATATAGCCTACTATGATAGTTAGTTTTTATAGCTCTGATAAGCAATTCTATGTAGAAAACATCTTTTAGGACTAGAGTTTGCGGTAAGTATAGGCCTATAGCCTATAACTAAAATATAGCGTATCAAATAGGCCTATAAATATATATACGTAGGCCTATCACGCTTCATTGCGACATGTGTGAACTTGAATTTCCAACAATGCTCAGACGCAGAGCGTGACTAAAGCAACAAAAGACAAATTCGGAATCCCACGCGAGTCAGTACATGGCTTAAATTGCAAGATAAGCCTAATATTGACACACAGATCTATAGCAGCTCAAATTTGTTAGGTCGTTTTATAAAATGGAAGACTGCCTATATACTACTTGGTACGCCTACTGTATTATGTCTATTTCTACTTACAGATGAGTGTATAAAGAATTTATTATTTGCTTAAGGACCAGCTAACCAACCGAGCCATATAGCCTATCCAACACTGCATCATGCCTCAGGAACGATCTTCCTCCTAAATTCCGCACTTTTATCAAGTTTTATGTACCTTCGCCATAATTGCCAATCACCCGTCATCATCTGCCTCAGGTTCTTCTATCCATCGCCATTCGGGCTTTCCACTCAAAACTAGTTTCACCTCTTCAAGAACTCTATCCTACCCGGACTTTAACACCTGAACATGCACCTTCCAATTCTCGACCTAAACGATTCCTTTCCTCAAATCACTCCACTGGCTTTAAAAAACCTGAGCCAATGGAGTAAAAAGTCATATAGGCCTAACTCACCTACAACACACTCCAATCCTCTCTCCGTCAGTTGTTCAAGGTTCAACCACTTCGCTGAACCCGCTACACTTCTGCCTCAACACTTTCATTACGGTACCTCCACTAAAATTTGCAAATCGCTCCAGAGCTAGAGTATAGGTGTGAACTGTTCCCGCCTCTGTGGAAAAAACTCCCGCCAGAATTACGCCAAATATCTTACCTATCTTTTAAACTCACCAAACTTCACTTCTCGCTATCTCTTATAGGGGCCTACAGGTCTTTCACTCAAAACTGGAAACACTGCTCTTTCACAAATAAAATTCCGATTCCTCCTCTCTTTCCCCTTAGGTCTACCTCCCTCGCCGCTTCAATTGATCCAGATTACGATTACCACTGAACAGCATTGGTGGGAAGTTCAAACACCTGTCTTATAAGATGACGCGTGATTTACGGCCATGACTTATATTGGGGTCAATCAATACGTTTTCTCACTTTCCCAGTCCAAACTTTAGGGGACAACTTATACTCAAATCCGCCTTATTCTCAAGTATATGGTCAGGGGTGGACTGGGCCGCCGGGACACCGGGAAGATTCCCGGTGGGCCGCCAGGACCGGTGATATAATAATTTAATCAATTTAGTACAGATGATACAGGTTACAAAAAATTGCGGCATCGGTTAACCGGTTTTTAGTTTCGGTTAACCGGTTTGTAAATTAACTGAAAAAGAGCAATGCATACTTACTTACCTACAGTGCTCCGTACAGCCAGCGGCCGCCATGTTAGATAAGAATTTACATCTTCCATTCTACTTCCGGCGTCTTCCACTGAGTTTGTTTTGATAAAATTTCTTTTAAATTTGTTAGTTAGTAATAAGTAATATTAATTAAATAAGATATGTTACGGTTATGAGTGATATAAATCCGAAACGTAAATGTAAAGGTGGTGCGGAGAAAGTAAGAGATAAGAAACTAAAGATTCTTGGTAAAGATGGAGCTAAATGCCGAAATCTAGTCGATTTATTTAAAGCCACTCATTGTCATCTACACACCTTGAAGCTTTTATGCTTATGTCAACAGAAACCGATGTTTTAAGTGAACTGAATAATGACACAATTATAGATCATGTAGCCGAAATGGCACCCGGCTTAAAGAAGTTGCTAATACTATAAACAGCAATAATACCATCACAGTGAGTCCGAATAAATTGATTTATAACTTGAGTTGACGCATTCTTAATATTTTATATATAATTATAAATTATATATGCGATTTATCGTTTTTTGTTATTGCATAATGTAATTTGTAAAGTGACCCATGACTTTGGAGGTCACTGGCCCTCGGGTATGCATGAAAAAATGCACAAAGAAAATAAAAGTCATGAAGTTAGGGCCGCTTTTTTTTTCCCGGGCCGCTTGAACTCCCCAGTCCACCCTGTATATGGTACAAGATATTTAATATGCATGGTCACCGTTAGTCCCAAGTCATATGCTTAAGTGTCTTTGTTTCCTAATTTTGTGTTATTATTTAACTTTAAATATAACAAACAATATTTTACTATATCACATATTCTTGATATAATTATTTCACCCATTAATTCATATAATCAACTCCTCACTTCCATTACAATGACATTTAACATAACTTAGGCTAGCATATAATAATATATTATAGAGCGTGTCTGATTAAAAGTTTTCTTTAAGGGATGTTATATAAATTTCTAATTACAATAACAATTATGTACACGTGGTTTAACAAGATAACCTTAAAATAATCGCATGTTGTAAATCTTATCTATCAGAGGGTTGTAATGTATCAGGTTGAACAGAAATCTAAGATTTTAAACAATAGCAGATAACTATTCCTTCAAATAACAAGCAAAGCCAAACCCCTACACTCAAAACAAACTTCAATACAATGCAGGGTTTAACGTACCTTCCATCAGTTTTTTGATGTTAGTCCACTCTCTACCGAGTTTAAACGATTATAGATTATGGATACAATGCAAAATAACATCAACTGGTGCCTATTGTGATAACAGCCTATTGAGGTATTTATATTAGAATACAAAAGATCAGCTTAAACTCATGAAAGCATTAGACTCCATACAAAATTATGACGACATTAGACTCCATATAAAATCATGACGGCAATGTGTACCGCTTTATATCACAGAAATGCATTCTATGATCTTAAGCATTATTTAATCTATGTTGAGGTAAACTGACTTAACATTGGATACTACTGATGCACTTTGAACCATGAAGATTTCAATTAGGCCTAAATTAGGAGTCTAGCTTAGGGTGTGGAAAATGTTTGAGTCCTGCTGGGAAAGAAAGTTAATGAATGGGTTGAAAAGTCTGGAATTTGCAGTGGAGGGCAAAAATATCAGAAAACCTGATGACAAAAGTATTGTCGATTAAACCTGATGAATTAAAAAGGTCGTCAGAAATTGTTTGTCAAAGAGAGTATGGCCTTGCATAATTTGACGATTTGTAGACTTCAGGATCGATGTATTCTCAATGCCTTGCTTCCAGTTGCTCTAAAAGCCAGTGTTATAGATCGTATCCGCAGATTTTAGCAACATCTTATAGCATCAAAGGCCATTGATATCATACATTATTACTGCAAAGCAATATCTATTTTAAAGTAAAATTCACATAAGCATGGAATCAATATAAGTGCAGTGGCATAACAAAGGATTTCAGCACCCAGCGGCAAGATTTGACGACTGAGCCCCTTTCAATTTTCTCTTTTGCTTTTAATCGTTCTTGTCATGGTAATGCATACCATTGAAAGCTAATTTTGTGCCCCCCCTGTGCTGTGCCCAGTGGCAGTTGCCCCTCTCTGTCCTTTCGTTATGCCACTGAAACTGTAACTTGCATGTAAGCATTACATAAAATATGGCAATACTGAATTTACAGAATATTGAAACATTAGGAAAAGTAGCATAAAGTGATCACATTTTTCAGACTAAATCAGACCTTAACAGTTTTGGCAAAGCTCAGACACATTTAAACACAGCATTATACGAATGCATTCCTTCCATATTTCTTCAAGCATTTCTTCTGTATAAATAAGGAATTTTGGCAACAATGAAAGAATGTTTTATGCAATAATATTCTGACAGTTAACAGAGATTAATCAACCAAATATAGTATATTAGATCACAGGTACATATAAATAATCACAAAGTGCATTGTGCAACATAATAACTACAAAAAGTAAATACTTTACAAGTTTGTTTTCTAACTCTTCTGGCTGCCGAGATTCTAAATCAACTATAGTCTAGTAGATCCTCCAAGTTCCTCCCGATGAGTATTTTTCTTCTTCCCTTCCTTGCTCTCTTCTTTGTTTTTGTAAGGTTTCTTGTCTTTCCTTGGGCTGTCACCCAATCTCTCTGGGCTTGAATCTCTTCCTGGAGTTACAGGTGTCAATGATCGGTCATCACCTACGACTGAGGCGGCTAGCACTCGCTTTGGTGGCAGAAAGCGTTTCACTTGTCGCTGGGAATTCTCCTGAAGTTCGATGCTACCGAACAGCGGAGGAATCAGGGGCTCTTTATCTACCTTCCCTCTAACAAATCATAGACAAGCAGTGGTTAAGATTTCTATCAAGAATTAGTTTAAACATCAGGGTAACATGTCTGAGATAAAACATTGCAAAATATAAACAAAGGCCATATATTTCCGTATCAAAGTGAAAGCTAGTGATTGGGCCATGCACCTGGAACATCCTCCCTCTATATCTGCATGCTATTTTACCCATGAACAGTGCATGCCTCTTTCACAAACACATTAAACCATTGTCTTTTGCTGGGGCTTGGCACTAAGAAAAATTATGTTGGATGGGTATTATGCAAATGCCCTGAATGAATGAATAAATGAATGAATGAAATATACTTTCAAACACAAATCAGATACATAATAAGCAATTACAACCATAAATAAATATACATTTAAAAAACTAAAACACTTGATTTACAGAAACAGAAAAGAGCTGATGCATACCTCAGAAGCTTATCTTCATTTTTGGCCCGTATTTGTTCCTCACTCCCCCTTTTCCCATCTGTGTCACTATCGTCTGCTGGCTTACCATGTTTCTTTTGATCCTTAGTGCTTCGTTCTTTGCCGTTCTTGTCCTTCTCCTTCTCATTCTTGTCCTCATCACTGTCTGCATTGTCATCTGACTTCTTCTTATTTTTACTCTTTCCCTCCTTCTCGGCTTTTATCTTGTCATCTTTCTCATCATCTGAATCTTTTGCTTTCTTCTGATCCTTAGATTTATCAGCCTTTTCCTTGTTCTTTTCATTTTTTGCATCTGGTTTCTTATCACCCTTTTTCTGATCTTTCTTTTTACCTTTCCCTTTGCAGCTTTTGCAACAAGTACAACAACAGATGAAGCATGAAAGGCCACAGGATCGTTGACAACATTTACCACAACTGGTATCTGCATAAACACATAAATAAAAATATATCATTAACATAATACAATGCAGAATAGTTGTGCAGTTAAAAATTCAAATGTTGATATTAAACAGTTAGTAATTACATGAAGAAAGCAACTCCTTAACCAGAACGTCTAATGATAATAAAAGTCTGTATTCAGAGCATCTTTAAAATGACTGAATTTGCCAGTGACATTTCAAAGCTGATGAGATTCTGCTTGGTAGGAAAACTGGTCGATATTCTGCTTTTCTTTCCCAAAATACAGTTGTAGAGAAGCTGACGTGTTTGATTCACAGCTAAATGTCATTTAATAATTTACCTAATTTGGTTATATATTGACTGCGTTTTGTTTTTGTTTAGGCTCCACTAATGGTTTCATTGTCAGATTATTAATAACTTCTAAAGCACAGCGTTTAGTGCACAAGGAATCAATTGGCTTTGCAAATAAGTTATAACTGACTGCTACTTGTTTCATGTGGCTTTCAAGCGTTCTTTACTGGTATCAAATAAAATAAGTAAAGTCTGTCTTCTGGACATCATGATGTGTTATTTAAAAACATTGGCAGCAGCAAACAATTATATTTCGCATAACAATTTCTCTCAGTATGCCAATTCCAGGGACATTTCTGGTTGTTTTAATGTAACCATCAAAACAATCATAACAAGGGTTGACTTATTTTTAACTACCTGGAGTCTCCCACTTGAGAGCTGCTGGATCTGCAAATCACAACACAGACAGACATGTCTTTTGTCACATCATTTTGATATCATATTCAGGTTACTTTATTCCTCAACCTACTGAGTACTTCTTATTCTAAATGCTGCATACATTGTTTCAAAGTATTGTGCATGTACTGACACATAAACAGAATTACAATGCAAAACTATTTACATACTTGAGCAAGTGAGTGTAACCCTATACAATGTGTTTTCTTACAACAATTTTGAGAGGTCTAAAAATGTGCTATAAAAAGCTAAAAAGAAGACCCG
Source organism: Aporrectodea caliginosa (assembly GCA_020284085.1). Classification (NCBI taxonomy): domain Eukaryota; kingdom Metazoa; phylum Annelida; class Clitellata; order Crassiclitellata; family Lumbricidae; genus Aporrectodea; species Aporrectodea caliginosa. The sequence continues at coordinate 15,384 of JACEVL010000895.1, forward strand.
AGCCTTTTAAATAAATATGTAGCTCAAAGATAAGCATTTTGGTATCCATCACTGGTTTGATCACTTAGAGGGGTGAGGTGTAGAAAGTAGAAAGTAGGAATTTAAAAAAAGCACTCTTAATTTTATAATTTGCTCAATATGAAATTTGAGCCCTTTAGAATAACAGTGGACCAAGTTCATAGGAAGAAGTTTGGATATTTTATCAGTGTTTGACTTTGGTTATCCTCATTACCAAAAGCTTTCCCTTTGCAACAGGATCTCGGACCACAGCAGGCCAAACAGGAAGGGTTGTCACGATGTCTTCGAGCAGCTTCTGAATAAATATTTGCAATACACAAACATATTCAGATATATCTAATATGACCTCTACTACAGAAACATACATGGTTTTTAAAAATTAGAGCATACGTATACATGTATGTATATTGTATAAGTGTGAAGTTTCACAGTGATTGCGATTTATGTTTGAACTTATAGTACATGTACTAGTATTTGAACCTTATAACTGTAAATTTCAAAGCAAACATGACTTCAGTTTCTTTTTACTTTTCTGAATGTTTATCAAATTTTTTCACTTTTTCATCCTTGTAATGATCTCTTTGGAAAACTATGCTCCTGGTTATGTTTACTGCAGGAATGTAGCAACAGCAAATCCATCCAGATAGGTGATCACGATCATCACTATCCCTAATATTTTAAGTAAACAATGGCAAACAACAATAAATATGAAAACATTTTAACTAAAGAAAGATTTGTTTGGTATAATCTAATCAAATGTTCTGCAGTGGTTTGAGTCATTGTTACATGTCATTTTCAAAAGGCAGCTTTCTGCCTTATCTTCTTCCATGATAAAAAATAAATACTCAGTGAACCAATAAGGTAGAACTAACGACAAACATCCCATATTATCTGTCCCTTACTAAAAAAAGGATCCCAGAGTTATGGAAACTTCTTAGTTCTTTCTTTTCCTAAAAGGATTATTGGCAAATTTTCAAACTCCAATACTTGAAATTTTCAACATTTAACATGATAATCAGCCTCACCTCACCTTCACCTCATTTTTTATCAGCTGCTCGTTTATCAGAGTGTTTGTTCCACATCCTGCTCACCTGACTCTGAAATTGGCTCCTGTTCCCCTCTTGGTTTACGACTGCAGCATGAATTTTGTGGACAGCAGACCCAGACAGTAGGTTCACGATATCTTCTTTCATCTGACCATATTAGATTAAACAACAATGCAAACTGTTACAAAAATTTCTTTCATCTGCCAAATCTGCATACTGAATTAATTTGATATGGGAGAGCTCTATTTCACCAAGGACCAAGTGCATGGATTTAAGTAACTTACTTTAAAAGTTAAATGGATCTCATTTTTGATAATTCAACTACCGTCTGCCTTTGTTCATGGCCAGTGGCCTCTTTACCTCATCAAAAACTGACTTTCTGTTGCTTACCAACCATAGTATTTAGGCTCAGTCCTTATTCTTCAATCTTATGGCTCTTCAACAACATCATCTGATTGCCTTTCTTTGGTAATCACTAAAACTATAACTGTACTGGGTGAATGAGATCTTTGGTGGTTGCTTACCCTTAATTTTGGAATTCTATCCCAAGGTCTGTTTGTTCTGTTCAGTCTCTAATATGACAAACCATTCTTAAATTCTTAACTTGAAGCATCATTTTCAAGTTGTTTATCCACCATAGGCTAGCTCTCTGTCTCAGCGGACTGGATGCTAACCTGATTATGGCTTGGGTTGCGTGTGCCATCAATTGATGAATGATGTATTAGACATTAGCATTACAGAAGCTACTAATTACGAAAATACTGAAAGTTATCACTGTCACAGTGACTTTAGAAGTTTCTAAAATATACAGACAAGTATGAAGCTAAGTAACATCAGAAGCATGAAAGAGTATTTATACAAAAATGTTTAAACTGCGTGAATTTATATCAATATGGGGACATATTTATACAAGTTTTTAATTAACAATCAATAGACTAAGACTCATGATTTTAAAGATCTACTTTTAGGCTTTAAAATAACTAAGTCAGGGGCTTTTATGTCAACTTCAACTCTTGTTGCATCTCTGTGGCAGAGCCGTTTATGTCTACATGTAAGTTTCTGTGCCTTTCCCTTTGCTTGGATTCAAAACCTGGCACATCAAGTGAAAGCAGCAGTTGTTTTAAAGTCATGTCACTAAAGAGTCATCCTGGTGTTAAATTGCTGCTTTCACAAATTTAGTCAAAACTTACATAACTGTACACTTATGACTCATGCAATAAATTATCATCATTTAAAACCCTGTTCTTTACCTCTTATTCTCGTTTGCTCAATTGGGCGTCTATGAGCGCCGTATTTAATGTCATCATCTCTCTTGTTGTCTGTTCCAGAAATATGTTCCGTATCATCCTTGGGTCTTCTTTTGCAACAAGCATTTGCAGGACAACAGACCCACTTAGTTTTCTGATAATGATCATTTCTCTTGTAGTGATGACCTTGACAAATTTATTTACAAAGATACAATGCACATAAACATCATTTAGTTTTTAAAACTACAATATAGACTTATTTACTAACAAGCAAACTGTCTGTTTATACAAAAATGTATGTCATACTTTATATTTTATGAAGTAAGCTTATAACATAATTATGAAAATTTAAAAATGCACAGGGTTTTAAGGACCACATGGTAACTCTGTAACACTGAAATTTTCTTCACGATTTCAAGTAAAACGCCCAAAATATAGAAGAGATACATTAAAACTTTGTATAATTGTCGCCCATTCATGAGATATGAGCATATCATGATGGCAGTATCCATTCTGACGGCAGTATGTCTATTTCATAAAACTGGTTCTTGTCATAAGTTGTCCATAATCACAGCAGTTGTGATGTATTGTATTGTATCTAAAGATTTATATAGCGCTTCTCTCAGAATAACTATTCAGAAGCGCTGTCAGCACGAAAACCCCAGGGGAAAAGAAACGTCTTTAAAGAACGAGAGACCAAAGAGGAAAAACTAGTCATTAGTTTAGCCTTTAATGAGGGGGAAGGTCATTCCAAGTAGAGGGACCAACCACAGCAAATGCGTTGAGCCAAGGCAGTCCTAGTCCTAGGAACAAAAAGATCAAGCCAATCAGCAGAGCGCAAGGAACGAGATGAGGTCGCAGATAACGGCTTTCGCATATAGTCAGAAAGATACTTTGGGGCACAGCTCAGCTGCAGCAATGTAATGTAATGACGACAATTTTTTAGCATCGTCAGTAGCAAGCTACTTCTAGATGATTTTAACTATTACCTGGTACGGTTGCCTCAGTGGGCATTCTTTCAGGAGATGCTGTCCCTCTTACTCCATGAGTTTTCCTGTGCTCTGTCTGCCTATGATGTGTTTGGGAGCCCAACTCTGGATTGTCTCCAATCTTCCGCTTGCAGCACCCACAGAAGCAACAAGAGCAACCTTAAAATACACCAAACCAGATCATATTATGTGAGTAGAACTTCGTAAAACTTCTGTGTACAACAATAACTGTATAGGCCTACATGGTTTCATGTATGGGTGTATATATGTATGCACCCGTACTTCATCACAGGCTGTTGCAGCACACTATCAGTGGGCAGGTTCTTTTTAATAACATGAACAATAGTAATGTACACAAGTTCTCTCTAGTGATGAAATAGCACAAATCCAGCTCATCTTTCATGAATTTAATAGATGAGATCTTTCATCCCAGATGCACAGTGGAATGGATGGCACACTGGAGTCAAGCTGAATCATTAATCAGCTTCAAACAAATGCATAAATTGTCATGGTAAAATTCTGTTATAAACCAAATAACTAATTCTATTCTACACTGTTAAAGTTAATAAATTTCTCACATACTCAAAACTGTGACATTGTAAATATCCTTATCAGATAGATACCATTTTGTGTGCTCCATTTGGTATGGTGTCTATTTATCTCAGCAGATTCCACTCGGATTCTTTCTCTGCTACCGTGATTGCAGCACGAACAACAACTTCTTGAGGAGAAATGACAATCCCATCTGGTTGTTCCACCACAACCTTCAGAAAACCCAAAAAGTCTCTACTCATTTACTCCTTTTCAACCAGTTTATTTTTTTTAAACAGTGGGATCTTATACCTTAAGTGATCAATGAAGATGTTTCAGGACATGGTGTGTCAAGGTGCAAAATTAATATATATTTTAATATGCTCAAAATATTAATTATATTTTAATAGATTAGTAATAAACTAAATTAATTTGCTTATGATATATACTCTGAGAAGTGTACATGCACTTTTGCTGAAATATAAAATAACTTGCATATAAAGTTGACTACTATAATACATAATGACCCACCATCTGCAGATAGTAAACAGTGAAATACAGCAGACTAAAAACACTAGAACCATAAATTTTCTTCTATTGTTATTATGAGCAAACTTTGATCTTATAAATTAAAAGCATGAAATCTTACATTTACAATGCTTCTTCCGTCGAATGTACCAAAGAATAGCCAAAAGCACAAATACGAAGAGAGCGATTCCCAAAGCAATGAGAAAAATCTCCCAAGACCATTCACGACTGTCACCACTTGTCTGATTAGCTACAACGACAACTGCAGATTATTAGGAACAGAAAGACGATTATAATCTCCAAATAAATTAAACAAATATGGCTCATGCTTTAGATAGATGATACTCTGATCTTGAAACTGAGAGGTTATCCAGTATCTAATTGTACAGATCCTGGAACTGCTGATCACTGCAGGTGTCAAGTGGTGAATAAGAAAAGCAGTGTTAAGTAATACAACAGTATTAGCAGGCAAGCTCTGAAAAATGATTCCAAGACATTAACTGATGCAGATTCGAGTTTAAACAGACATATGCTTAATCATGTAACTTGATCTGGATATCTGTGCAGTAATTTCTTTCTTAATGTTATTTACCCACTAAGAAAGTCGCAAGCAGTTAAAAGCATCGGAGCTTCGGACAAGCAAATTTTATATGAAAATAAATGAGCAGAGTAAGAGAAAATGATTGGATCAACTTACATCTACAACGGTTCATGTTTATCAAAGTCCAGATTAATGTAGCAAGTGCAACCAGAATGGTAACAACATCCCACACAATGACAACAATCAGATGTATTTTTCCTAAAACAGTAGCAACAGTCATTGAGGAAAACTAATGGGACATTGAAAAGTGAACATGAAACTCGGATGTTTCTTGAACCGTTTGACCATATCAATCAGTTGTTTGCCACATCTATTACTTTTATGTGGCAAACAACTTTGTTCTGTCATTCAGCAAATTATTTATTTCACAAACATTTGCATTGCTTGTATTTGCCAGGTAATGCAGTGTTGTGACAAGATTCACATATTATCACTAGAGAATCTTAGGATCAATTTACAACTCAACAGCTACATGTACCATAGATATCTGATATAGTGAGCCTTGAAGCAGCAATTGGTGGTATTTGATAGAAGCTGATATAGGTACCGGGTAAGTACAGCATCGGAAAAGACACATTCTTTTAAGCTTTCCCCTCTTCAGCCCATCAAAGTCTAAGCACCTTGTTTGATACAGAAGTGAAGCTGCTGGGTTAGGAAATCTACTGGGGTCCTTAAAGCAGTGCTATATAAATGCCTGATTCTGTTACTATACATTGTGCACAATACAATAATCAATACAACTGTAGTTTGATATTGCCCTCCTTCAAAAGTTCAGATGTGCACACGACAGAACATGATGGCACTGAGTAATTGTGAGTGAAGGTTCCTACACAGTAATTAACCGCCGTGAGTAGAGGCTTGTACGTACTCTCCATGTAACAGGCCATGGGCTCTAACCAACCAGCCACTGTGTGCCACAACTGCTGAACTTTATGTTGTGCAACTAAAATGGCAACACAGTATTCTCACTGTTACATGCAATCATACCGAAGTCATAAGAATCATGCCGAATCATATGTACCGTGCTGCTTACTAGGACCAGATGAAGCAAATATTAAATTTTAACGAGATGTTTACCTTTACATTTAAACAGACCAGTCACAATGGCTGATAAAATGCCAAAAAAGAACAGCAAAACAAACATCACAAGAACTCCAGTCTCCCACTTGACAGCCACTGAATCTGCAAATCACAAGACATACATGTCTTTTGTCACATCATTTTGATATCAAATTCAGGTTACTCTATTCCATAAACTACTGAGTACTTCTTATTCTAAATGTTGCATACATTGTTTAAAAGTATTGTGCATGTACTGACACATGAGCAGAATTACAATGCAAACTATTTACTTACATGTTATGCAAAGAAGAAAGGGTAGAACTTTGTGTTTTATTTTGCCATTCTGCAGATTTGCAGAAGTCCTAAGCAGAACTCATTATTTTGTACCAAAATATTTTAAATGCTTATATATTTAAGATCCTGATATGAAGGAATATTAAGGAATATAAGTATAATATTCAACCAAATTTACCAGTAGGTATTTTCAGTAAAAAGTACAAATTAAGCTGATACTGAACCATTAAAACTTTTGTCTATTTCAACTAAAAGAAGATAAAACATACCCGAGTCTCTGGCTAGGCAAATCGCACAACCAATAAACATCATTGCTGCTAAAATCTGAAAATGTAAATAAATAAAATCTAAGAATTGTTTCAGCAGGTTCTGATAAGTCAATTTCATCAATGATTGCTTTAATTTGTGATTTTAGTTAATGATTGTCCTAAATTTAAAGCAAGCTGCAAAAGATATGTGAAGATAATTTTAAATCTGAAAAACAACACGTTTTATAAACCAAACTTGTCATTGACAGTAACATTTAGCGAAGAACTAGATCTGAGAAACTCCATACGTTTAGTAACATAAATATAAATTTCCAAAATATTATTAAATGAATAAATAGGATACTTACCAGCAACACAAGGTGATTCAAAACTATCAGCAAAAGTCGACTGCAAAATGCTAAAAATAAAATCACAACACTTTGTAGTTAGTCTGCAGAATTCAAACATGATGGTAGTCAGCAAAGCAATGCTTATTCTTTGTTCAGGGAATGTGGTACTACGATATCTGCATTATTGACTATGATTACCAGAACATTATGAATAATAATGGATTTCTCTTCACATATATACCATATTCAAATAATTATACATCCTTGAACACCAATCATGACTTCAAAAGCTCCCAGGATACACATCATTTTTCCATTCTTAAAAAAGCAAGGATGACTATGTAAATGTTAACAATGTTTATGCTTTATGAATTTTTACTTGACTCTGTAATAAGGGCATGACCAATTTGGTTTCTTCATAGATCTCCCTTTGACCCAAATATTAGGACTTCCGTCATGAATGTAACTATTTGTTAATCCATAGAGTTTTGTTCAGTTCAGTTCAATAACATAGACGGACATTGGTTCTAAAATAAATTGTGTGATTAGATTTTTACACAACTTGAACATCATAAACACCATTGGTCATAACGCAGTCTATAAAATCAGAGTTCTTACTGATTGTTGCGTCATCGTCCAACAAAATGACAATGACCAAAACCAGAAAACAGATTGCAGCTATGATGTCTATTGTGACTATTGCAACTGCCGCTTGGTACCAACACCACCACTTCACTGAAGTGCCAGAACAATCACTTGGATCTGAAAGAACATAGATAGATAGATAGAGTTACACTCACACAAATTACACAGTTAACCTCACACCGTGTACCCCAGGAACAAGGGCTATGCCCTTATACCATGGGTCCGTGCTCACACTGATTTTCAGATCTAAACATTTTTTATTATATTGATATAATTCATATACAGATATTGCAGCTGCTCGAATAACATGCATAATTACATATAATATATGTATCCACAAGTACCTAAAATACAATAATTTAACACCATACTGAAGAAAATTCAGTATTCAAATGAGCAATGAAACATTCAGTCAGCATACCAGTCCAAATGACATCTTATATGAATAAATGATGAACACTGAAAAATCGGCAAAGACGTAACCAAGGTTTCTACATAAACACGTGATACATCTGTAGTCTATTTAAACTACTCAGCTAAATGTGTGAAGGGATATAGTTGGTAAACAATAAAAATAAATCTGGATATCCAGCATATCAAAACAAAAGCAAACTGAGAAGTAACTTTATCAAACCGGTGCACAAAAGCAAACTGTAATCAAATCATTAAAACTTTCCAATTTCCAGCTTGGTAAGTCATGTTTTACCGTTCACATCGCAGACCCAATGAATTGAAAAATAATGTATAGATATTTAAGGGTCCATTAAATACAAGGTATAAAACAGATAACATGTCAACATTTCTTAGACCAATGGGTCAGCAAAAATTGATCACCATTTTTTCTTGGACCGTGAGATGAAAATTACCTTGGCTTCTATAGTTGTACATAAGTTGCTCAACAGGAAGTAAAATATTGCAATTCACATTCTCATGCTGGCTGCAAGAGTTCATTTTCAAATATTACTATAAATTTAATATATTTTCTGAAATTGTTATTGTGTTTCGATCTTTTGTATGAACCAGAGTACAATTTCAAGATAAACACCAGGCAAAAAAAGAAGAATCAAGTCTTTGAAGTTGAATAAATACTGTCCTCTACTTGAAAAAACTTGTTGACACACATAATATGAACAGAAATTGTGTTCAAGATTTTACCAGAAAGTGCACAAGTTCACAACAACATCATTTACTAAAAAAGAACTGTCAATGCAAAATTAAATAAATGAAATAAGAAAACTTTCAACAGAAGAGTTAAGAGTAAAACCAAAACTATACACATGTACTACAAAACTTCTGATAACACATTAATCATGATTCCCTTCCAAGTTACAGAAGAGAAACTGAGTGCTTCTACTTTGTTCATAAATAATTGAAAGCTTACCCACGCTGACACAGACATTATAGACTGCTGCAGCTGCGTCAAGATACGTTGCAATGCAAACGTAGAGGCCGCTGTCATCATACTTCATATCTGACTTAACGAAATCTGATGACAATGTATCGTTCTGGTCATAGTTGTAAACTTGCTGGCATATGTCTGACGAAGTGACATTTGAAAGATACAAATTGTCACAGACATGAGGACAAAACATCCAACCAACATAAGGCTCAGGATTTCCTGTCACCTTGCATAACCCATACATGGTCTTGCCAGACTTAAGAGTAAGACTGTTCGGAGGAGTTGTAGGACAGGATAATTCCTGATCCTGGTCAGCACTACAAATGTTGTGATCACCAAGATCTGAAAGACAAATATCAGAAAGTTAATCATTCCATTAAGTAAACACCTAATATAAAGAAATTCTTTACATAATTTCAATCTTTACAAATATAAACAACAGCTTATATGTACACAAAACAGTACTTTAGATGGTATTTACCCCAACTGTAGATCACATTGACTTGGCAGCTAAGCTCAAGTCTGCCATTTTGATAGCAGTTGTACAATCCCGTATTATCAAGCTTGGCTTCATCAATCACCAGAGTTGCAGAAGAGGAAACGAAATGTTCACTAGTGGTCGATGTAGACACGTACCAATTGCACTGATATCCGTTTTGACCAAGAACAATTTGACTTCCAACATACACATTCTGGGAACCTGCATAAAATAACTGAAAATATTAGGATATAAGTTTAAGAAGCTATTGAAAACACTGGTTACAATTGAAAACCAGAAGAAATAAACACTGTTAAATACTCTAGTTCATAAATCCGCTATATATAGCACTATCAGACCTATGTGAATAAATGCAGCTGAGCTACTCATTAGTAGTACAGAAGACTCAAATGTTATGGAAATTCCATAATTTATCATACCTCAGAAAAATAATGCAGCATATTACATGCAAACCCTGATGTAAACTTCACTGGAAAACCTGAATGTTAAAAATTAAATGCTGATGTGGAAAGCATGTCACTACTGAACAAATATCCGATGTTTTCCAGTTGTGGTACAGCATATGACTAGCATCAACAACCTGTGCCACTTTGCCATTTAATGCAGATGAAAAAAACTAACATGATGCTCTTTTCACTCTGAGTTGATGTGATTCGTTGAAGACTGGCAATCTGTTACCTACAACAAATTAATATTATATATTTCTTATGCTACAAGTAATTTCAACATTTAGGATTACAATTTGCACCTGTGACATGTCCAAAATGGCCACAATTTGCACCTGTGACATGGCCACAATGGCCACATATTTCTCTAGTGTGTCTTTTTTCATTAATTAGTTGGTAACAAACGAATATATCTCTCTCTTGCAGTGGTTTATGTGAGTGTTTTGGACTTTGTTCATGAATTTGTCGCTTTGTTCACTCATGCCACCATTGTCTGTCCATCCTGAGGGGTTTCACATATCTGGACAGTACAGGTAAATAGAGAGTCCTTGGATTGTTGCTGATCGGTCTACCCAGATGACACAATATGACCAATTGCTAGCAGGTTTGACATTTTTCTTCTATTCTTAATTAATGTTTAAGTCCCTGAGGGATCATATGCACCTTGGGGCATAAAAAAATAGTAATACACAATTTTTATTGCGCCGTAGCACAGCTATATGCATGTGTGTGTATGCATGTATGAATGTACGTATGGTATGTAGTGTGTCATGAGACTTGATATAGCACCGTTTAAAAACCTCTCAATATTAGCACATGTGCATAAACACAGGCATGTGTGTGCGTGCAGTCTTGTGCAAATAAATCAATGTGATGCAGACGAGCTTCTTGTTTGTGTTGACCATAACCATATCCTCCGTTATGATGATCACCATGGAGCCGATCCAAGCCCACGTAAACAGCCGATGGATTCGCTTCACTGCAGTTGCCAGCCTCCGATTGCCAGCGTGGGCTTGCCAGCCTCCGCTTGCCAGCCGTTGGCCCAACAGAGTTTGACATCAACCCTCTGCACCAGGAAACCTTGGGCAACACTTATGCAAAGTAGCTGACTAAGAAAGCCTCTTCCCTATTCCGCGTCATATGTACATGAATAGGGAAGCCTCTTCTAAGCACTGCAACAATAAGTTTTGCCAATTGGCTGTAGTTTTCTGGACAAACATTCAGAAGATATGAATATGAATTAAAACAAGCACGTGAGACGAGAGACCAGCTCAAAGAAGTACAGAAGAAAATATTATCAGCCTATTGTATTGCAAGGCATTACTGCAGGTCAGTGCAGGTCAACTTAATGATAAGCAAGAATTCCCCTCACAAGTAAACTCTTCGTTAATATTCTCAGAATATGTGGGTAAATCTTACAGGTCATCATCCTTAAGAACATGGGCATTCAAACCCTAAAGCCTCTGTGACCTTGAAAATGAGAGAGACAAATAGTCAGAGAGACAGAGAGAGAGAGAGAGAGAGAGAGAGAGAGAGAGAGAGAGAGAGAGAGAGACAGAGAGAGAGAGAGAGAGAGAGACAGACAGACAGACAGAGAGAGACAGACAGAGAGAGAGAGAGAGAGAGAGAGGCGGGCTGGCAGAAAGAATGGCACAGACTTTGCATAATGATGACGATCACCATATGAGTGGTTGCTATATACTTTCATTGCATGTGCCTTCATCTATCTACAATGTCAGATCATTGATTTATTCTGTCTTATTTGTTTCACATGTGATCCACACAACACTCCGTTGCTTGGCAACCACCGCCAAGTGACTGCCTTGCATGGCTAGAGGAACAATGAAGTTAGATGCATGCGCTATCAAATATTACTGAGTACTATGCCAAAACCACCAACAGCCATTAAGCATGCAGTTAATCAAATTGCCAATTGAGGTTAGGATAAGTTACTGTTTCTTTGCACATCAAAATGACCACAGCAGAGAACCCGCGAGCGTTGGCTACTAGATTCGGCCTCCAGGTAGTAAACCTAACTCACACACATCCAAGGTACTACCCATCTCGGATGCAAGTATATATCTTGGCATTTATATAAGTCATCATTATAAACTAAAAGTGAGATACCAACTGTGGACATCAAGTCAGTCATTCATTCATTCACTAGTTAGCCCAGTTTGCTACATTGGTAAGAGCATTGGCTGCATCTCATGCGCCTCTGTGAAAGAGAGCATGCAGATCATGGTTCGCTTCCCAATGCTGGCTTATTTCAGATTTAAATCTTGGGCTAACAGGGTGTGGCGTCCATTCAAACGGGCGAGCGATGGTGAACGATTTCACCTGATCAATTCACTAAAATATGAGCAGGGTCGAGGTCATATATGGTTGCTATAGAAAAATGCAAACATTTATCTTAATGACCTCTTGTTGAGTAAGTTGAGACTTATATTATTTCTAGAATTTCAAGACTTGAGAAGTAGCCTGACCCTCCTCAATGTATGCACTGAATGTACTCAAATCACATGGACTTACATCAGCAGCATTGCAAATTGTTGCTCAATTCACAACCATTGCATGTCTCATGTATGCCTCACCAGTTTGGTGGGGCTATACAAAAGCTGAAGAGCAGGAACAAATTGAGTGACATTATGGGGCTATCTTAATTGATTGTGGCTGCAATCATCAAAGTCCACTGATGTATTCTTCTCAGTAACTAAAACTAAAATGGACCTTTCAGGTTGCTGGTCCACGTACCTGGAACAGTCTTCCTTGGCCTATTCAGGAAGCTAAAAGCCTTTGCTTAAAAAAAAACAGCTGAAAATGTATTTGCTGTGTAACTTTGAGCATTTGTATTGACATTAGACAGTGTGTTAACATCCTAGAAGTAGTTTACTACTGATGATGCTATAGAAATTGTTCTAATAACACTTACAATTACATTCCCAAAAAGATAATAAATACAACTGTCTACCCCTTGACAAGAATCAGATAATGAATGGGTGGCAAATGCCCGACTTACTCGATACAAACAGTGCAGATGAAGTCCAGCTGTAACTGTATGTAGGAATATTAGAAGCAGTAGAAGGCATAGGTGACTTCTTACTGCAGTTACACATAGAGTCTGCCAAGGGATTCAAGTTAGAATTCAGATGATCAAAGTACGTTGTACATTGAAATCTGAATCCATTCATTTTAGGTGTTGCTACCACAGATGCTGTGAAAGTAAGTCTGACAGCTGATCCAAACTGCATCGAGTTCATTGTGCTGGTGATAGTCAATCCCTTTGCAGTCTGCCATTTCATCAGAGGAGCCAAACTTCCTTTGTAGATGACACTACATGACATTGTCACGAGATCAGATTCAGCGACATTGGTAGAACTAATACTGCATTTTGGATGTGATGCTGAAATTATAAAATAAATAAAGGAATTTCACTGATCTGCTTGCAGCATTAAATGACTTCAACTATGGAACACAAATGTATGTACAAATTTACATTTGTCTCTTTAATGTGATTCAGACCTGAGATAGAAATAATAACTGACGTAACGCAAATGCAAAACCACACAAATATCAACCATGCTATCTCGTAAAACATTTGTCACACGGATGCTTTATACTTAAACTTATTTTTCTCCATTGGATTGACCATGTACAGCAAAATGCGGTTAGCAGTTGGTTTTTCAATAAAGGATATACTTACTTACTTATAAAGAATTGTATTTCAAAGCAAAAAAGGCTAACCACATTCTCAATGCCTAGCAGAAAAGATTTACAACTCTCAGGATTATGAAGGAGGAGAGTAAAACCAAGATACAATCAGTATCATTTTTAGGAATATCCAAGAAATAGAGGCAACTTACCTAAAACAACGACTTGCAAACTAACTCCTGTGGCTTCAGCATCACCCAAACAAGTGTGAGAACCAGCTTCAGCCATCGTAACTGGAGACACCAAGAGAGCAGCCGTTCCCTTCTTCGAGTTGTAGTCATGGTATGGTGGTATTGCATTATCAGCAGCAATTGCATCACTTGAACAATAGTCGCAATCCTTGTACCATCGTAAGTAACCACTTCGGTTGCTGCTGCAATTCAAAGTCAGACGATCTCCCACAAGAACCACTGTGTTGTTCTGTGTCGTAACAAAAGCACTTTCGGTCCCTGGCATGACAAAGCAACAATGCAAAGTAAATTTTTATTGAAGAGAGTTTCTGGAAGAAAACATTGGTAGCTTGTGACTCATCAACAGTTCAGCATCACTAATTTATGCCAAAACTTGACAATCGGGAATCTGGTCAATGCTATTATTATGTACACTACATTACGCATCCCAATACTAAATGCTTGCCAATGTTTGCCTGTCCTAAGACGGTTGAAAATAATTTGAAATACACATTATGGCTGCCAGTCTGAGAATTTTAGCACTTTTGAGGGGTTTATATCATACACCTTATAAAAGTCCAGATACATACATACATACATACATACATACATACATACATGGCTGCATTATTTTATGTTTATATCTTGAAGCACACGTCAACAATTTAAATCATTGCAATGATTTTACTTAAAGCTGTTAACCTGAAAGTAACTTCTAGTCATAGACACACACACACTTGTCTTCATTGTCTCCAGGGAGCAGTTCTTTTAAAAGACACAATAAAGTGTGCTCCCAAAACCGGATCAAAGTTTTTCTTTCATCATATCTAAAGGATCATCTTTCACATGTTATGAACAAGATTGGAAGATCACCAATAATTATGTGCTTCATCTTCGCATATGAGTCAACTTGTGTCTAATAATCCGAGTCTTTCACACAAAAATTAATATTGACATTGCAGTGAGTATATTTTAGTCCATGCACATTTCATCAACTTTAATGATATTCAGTTTAGTCTCCAATGAGATGCTCAGCCATGCATGTATACCAACATTTCAATTACCTACTTGCGTTTAAGAAACATTTAACACAACTTATCTCCTTCACAGATAATCAAATTAAAAAATCTACAAAACCTGGTAAAGAAGTTGGAGTCATTGGTATAAAGAACTGCAACATTTAAAAAGCTAAAGTTTACTTACATTTCATGTGAAAACACACAACAAGGCACCAAAGAAAGATATCCCACTTCATGTTAGTTGCCTATGAGATACACAGTTTAAGTTAATGCTGAAATAGGTTAGAACAAACAAAACACAGAAGCGGAACTATAGCGACGCTAAATCATCGAAGCAACTGATCCATGAAAGGTCCTTCAACAGAACGTTCTAGGCAACCAGCATCACATGCAGCAGCAGCAGCAGCAAAAATCAATGATGCATGCATGAATGCCATGTATGTGGGCTACATGGCCTGCCACCTAGGGAAAACTGAGCTCATGATTCCAGTTCCATTAAGAATAGAAGCTCGTTTGAAATTGCCTCATAACTAGTAAAAGTCTTAATGCCTTCTTAAGGCGTACCGAGAACATCAATAAAATATATGGGCATCTCTGCTTAGATTGTGCAGCGCTTTGACAAGGTTGTAAACGCATTACCCATAATATTAATTGTCTTTATTGTAAAGCAGCTATTACAGCATAAGCAAATCAGAGGAGCTAATACATACGGTATACGCAATGCAGTCGAGCAGAATAATTGCTTATAAGATTTGAGAACTTGAAGGAAGAATACATAGAGCATCCTTCTACAGTAAACCTTTGAGCTATGAGTCACTAATAGACAATACGATGGTTTTTAACTCTATATCTTTAAGAAATGTTGAAGAACATTTTTAAAGGAATTCATCTCACCAATCGAAATACTAAATGCGAGATCTACAATGCCTCAGGACAAATCGAAAACATGAAACTCTGAACATCCATGCCATCTGTCAACTGTTGAAGGGAACCCATTCCTTGGTTTGTTCCAAGTGTGTGTGTGGGCCCGCCACTAGTGACTCCTGTAGTTTACAGTGCATTGTTTTCTAACTGATACACCCGATAGTATAGTCTAGTTGTAAATGACATTTATAATCAACTAGGCTCTGATTTGTGTTGTTCTTTGAACGGTGCTATATAAATATTCAATAACAGTTACAGAACAGAGAGCTGTATATAATATATACAATTATTAGGCATATGTACAGTTCTCGGTTTTGATTTTCACAGCTCGGTAGCATTTAATCAGTGTGTCTGCAGCAAGGAATCATAACTCCTTTAATGTGCATGGTCTTCAGATCTAAGTCACTGGTCATCTTAGTGAAGTGTTCACCTATGCAGGGGCGGCGCCAGAGGGGCTAGGGGGGCTAAGCCCCCCAACTGCGGCTCAGCCCCTCAAAAGTGGGAAATCACTGCAAATCACAAGGAAGAGGGGACAAAAGGGAAGGTTTTGAAGCTGGAATCCTGGCGCCGGCACTGCACCTATGGTTCCATCTTTGACAAAAACATGAACTTCTCTTATCACATCACCCACTTTTTGTGCTCTTCTTAATTCAAACACATCCGCAATAATCACAGAGTTCCCGCAGTTACATTACTAAAATGACAATTAGGGATGATATATGCCACAAACAGACACAGATTGAGACGGAGAACTGTGGCATATTTATAACATTTAGCCATTGTGGCCTTGCTCTTCATCACTAGTGGATTCAGAAATAGGCCTAGTAATAAAGCTAAGGCCAAGCACCCAAGGCTGTAATATCTCTTTTGTAAATAAAAATCTGATAAATTTCTCAGCTCTATACAAAACCTACAACAGGGAGGCCAGCTTAGGCCTATAACTGGTGCTATAGCTAAGCAAGTTTACAGCAGCCAGGTTGGTTGGTCAGTTTTGATGCTAGGTCAGTATCGAGAGAGGCAAACTTGGGAGACAACATTTGGTGCTACAGTGAAAATGATCGGTGATGATGGTTTCCAACAAGTGATAATGGTTTAAATAGAGAAATTATGCTATGTCCTTAACAATGGATAAAAATTAAAGTGAATTTTAAATACTGGTTTATGATGTTATCTTAAGTTATGCCCAAGTATAAAACTGATGCAAAAATATTTTGGGTTTAATTTTTTTATCTTGAAATCCTAGAATGGAAAACTCACATCGTTTACATATAATTATATGGTCTGTAAAAATGATACATGAAATAAAACACATTTTTATCAGGAACAAAACTTGGCATGTATTGAACATAGACATAATATAAACAAACTTATAAATATACTAATAAAAATACCTGAAATACACTATTGCGAATTATTCTAGGAAACATACATGATTGACAGTGTAGTATATTTTGCATAATTGTAGGATGAAATAATAGAGTGAAATATAATAGACTCAAAAGTTTGAAATATTTCCAACATCTCACATTTAATTTTATAAAATTATTTATTATACTGTTAATAAATAAAAATAATGAATTGAGATAAAAAAAATATTGTCAAATAAAAATACAGTATTAAATTGCATTGACAAGTCATGCTGACAACAGAGATAGTACACGTCCACATTTTAAACCCCAAAATAACTATAAACAGTATTTTCAACATAGACACTTGCCCTTTTAACATAATATATCTTTAATAAACATTGAAATGATGCCAATTACCATAGTGATTGTCAGAGCTCATTGCCAAATGCAGTTTATGGATTTAATTATTTATGACATAGTACAAAGGATAGCCCAAAGTACATGTAAATCAGACTTACACTTCATACAAAGCAAAACTTCACTCGTAACAGCATAGTGGCAGTGGGCAAATCCACAGCACAGTTGAACATTCCAAACTCTGAGCATTATTTTAAACTGACAATTTTTGTGCTATGCTACGAAAATCCTGTCCCTGCTTTGGCTACAAATTGGGGTACGTGCAATGGCGTAACGAAGGGTTTCAGCGCCCGGGGGCGAGAGTTGATGACTGCGCCCCCTTGTAATTTTGTTGTTGACTTTTAGTCATTCTTGCCATAGTACTGTGTACCACTGAAAGCTAATTTTGCGCCCCTCTGGTGCTGCGCCCGGGGGCGGCTGCCCCCGTCTGCCTCCCTTCGTTACGCCACTGGGTGCGTGTGAGCATTTCATAAAAATAAAAAAAAATTAATTAGGCCATTTAAGGCACATATAAGATGATCCAAACATTATAACTGATCACAGACATAACTTATAGACTATATAATGTTGTCATTTGTGTTCCAGAATACATAAAATTTAATTGTTGGCTACCTATGTACAACAATCAATCGTGTTACATCCTAAATAATAGAACAATAATTATTACAAGTGAATAAACAATTGAAAAAGTGACTTATTACATGTATTTACATAGTAAAAATTTGAGTACACAAGTACAGAAATTATCATATAGGCTTACATAAATAAATTTTTAATATTTTTATCATATAGGCCTAATAAATAAATTTTGATCAGACATAATCAACTACCATCATTTACAACCTGGGAAAAGAGAAAATACTTTACAGCTAAAAAAACAGATGAGTTACATCATAAAAGTAATTATTTGAGTACATACATAATATGCATACAGTTCGTAATATTATTACTCTACATTAAAAGCTTGATTGAATGCCTCTACACAACATCAGGCTAAACACTGTATAGATTTCTTTTCTTTGATTTGTGGTATCATGATACATAATCGATATCATATACAGTGCTTTTTCATGTTCTGGGACCTTTTTTCAGCTATTACAAAATAATTTAGTTAATTAAAAAATGTATACAAAATTATTTGGTTACTTTAATTTAATGTCAGTGTTTTCAGTGTTTATTGATATTGATATAATATTTATATAAAATAAAAAATTGGCATAATGCCCCTATGGTCCACGGTACCCTACCATAAATGCTCTGAATTTACTCAGTTCCGAAACCTCTTTTTTTAGAAAAAAGCACTGTTAATATATATCACATATGATAAGTAAATGATAACGATGATGGTGATGATGATATTAATTATATTGAAGGAAAGTGTACCACACTTTTTACTTGCATCTGTAGAGATCTTGGAGCACAGACACCATCACATAAACAAACAACATTTAAGAGGAGGTAAAATATCACAAGATATAAAGGGTCAATATCAGTGACCTAAAAAGTCATGGCACTGTCCAACACCAGTGTATAACAAAAAAACAAAATAAAGAGCTAAGTGCACAGAACAGCAAAATCAGATCTAAGAAGAATATCTTGTAAACGAGTAACATCATATTATCAACTTCACAAATTTCTGGGCATTGTTTACT
The DNA here is from genome assembly GCA_020284085.1 of Aporrectodea caliginosa. Lineage (NCBI taxonomy): Eukaryota > Metazoa > Annelida > Clitellata > Crassiclitellata > Lumbricidae > Aporrectodea > Aporrectodea caliginosa. The sequence goes on from JACEVL010000895.1 coordinate 34,529, forward strand.
TAGCAATTTTGTTAAGCTACAGATTTTCAGAATCTAATTGTTGTCCTTCCAATGTGTGATGATTTTCTTTTCCTTCTTTGTTTGCTTCATCTTCATTATGTTTGTGTTTTCTGTGTTTCTTCTTCTTCTTCTTATGAGTTTTCTCATAAACTTCGTCAGCTTGGAGTCGTAATGGAGGCAAAAGACGTCCAGAATCTGGTTTGGATAGTTGCTGTTGTAGACTGCCTTGAAGTTCAACTGCATCGACTGATTTTGTACGTGGAAGCTCCTTCGCTTTTGGTGATGCTGACTTTGCGCTGCGCATCATAAGTACAATTATGTATAAATTTATAAAGTTTTGCCATACAATCATGTACAAATTTATAAAACTTTGCTTGTGGAAACTTTAAAAGAAATAAGATGTTTAGGAGTTTTGTCAGTATGGTCCATGTTTCAGTGGTGCAAAAAAACTTAATTCAAGTAAATTTACTGAATCACTGACAGTAATAAGTTGATGCTGACCAGTGCTAAAGCCTAAAGAATGACAGAAAAAGGAAATCAAGACTTGCTCTCAATTTATACCCAGAACCTTATATAAAAATATTTACAAGTTTATTTTACAATTTTCTAATAACTTTTAATTACCCATTATCACTCATGTTAGCTTTTTTTGTTAGATTATTTTTTATCAATAAAACGAACATGATGATGATGATGATGATGATGATGATGCATGTAGCAACTGAAGACGCCATGCAATTTGAAGCAGCAAAATACTGGCTGAAGTTCAACAGTTTTGCCTGAAGAATTAAAAGAAAAATTCATTTCATGAATCTGAAAGGCCATTAAACAGTCAGCCAAAAAACTGAAACAACAGCTGGAAAATGTCTGGAGTTTATGCTTCAGCAGAACATATTAAATATTAATATAAATATCAGTTCTCCCTAATTCTTTCTAAACTTGCAGATATCCATATGCCCATAGAAAAACATAAATTCTGCTTCAACTGATTATTTACCGCTTCTGTTCTGATGATGGAGTGATTATTTCTGAAACTGGATTTGCATTTTCCACCACATCCACGTCTACTTTTCCAAAACGTATAAGGCGCCCTGATCTTAAAACAATAAATGAAGAATATGTAGCAAAAGAACATATATTTATACAGAGTTGCAAACAAAGGGAGCACTAAAGTAAAAAAGGATAATTCTATTAAGTTTGTTCAAGTTCCAACAAATCTTTCTCATTCACCAACACAATAGCCAAGACACAACTTTTTAGTCAGGTTCTCCTAAGCAGACAAGTAATTCCTCCATAGACTGTTTCTGTGTGTCCTCGGATGTCCCTTTTGGCTTTCGATCAATTTATCCTGGATATTGGCATGCATAAAGCAGTGATGTAGTCGAGTCCACCTAAGCCGAGTCCGAGTCAAGTCCGAGTCCACCTTAGCCGAGTCCGAGTCCTGAGTTGCTCGAGTCCGAGTCCAAGTCCGAGTCACAAAAGATCGAGTCCAAGTCCGAGTCCGAGTCCAAGTCCTTCAACACCAAAATACACTGAAACACGCCGTCTAATGGCAGAGAAAAATAACAGCGCAATTTAAGCTGAAAGAATTAATGTAATTTGCCCAAATTACATTTAGAAACAGTAAATTATACAAAGTTTTGTTTGATAATTATAATCTGAAACGATGAGGACGTATAAAAATTCCCCCACTGAAGGGCACACGTTCAACAGGTGCACTCGTGGTAGAAACCGCTAAAACTGTAAGTGCCATTGAGTGTAGTCGTGGCAATACAGTCTGTTGTCTGTTATGTCCAGAAATCCAAGCAGAACAGCTGAACGGTAGGCCTAATGTCGCACAACTTCAGATATTTCCTAGACTCTGACTTGCCATTCTTTGGGGTATCGCGGCAAAGAGGTGTATTCCTGGAATTCCCAGCGGCTGCAAACTCCAGAAATCGTTCCGCACCATCCGATACGACATCACTTCGAACGGGATTCCATGACGAGCTAATTGTTGGCACACATGCTTGGATGGCAATCAATCGAGGTTAAAGAATCCCGAGAGGTAGTCGACTGCTATCTGACAGTCCTGGCCCCCATGCATGAATAGGCCTATGTCGAAACCGACTTTATCCCATGGGCGGGGTGGGGCCTGGTGGGGGGTAGTAACGGCTTTTCTGTGTCTCCGTCTGATAGCGAGCGCAGATGTAGCCGCGTGATGAGTGAGACCAGTTCCTTAACGGCCGCGGTGATGTCAAGGTAGTTCACGGCCTCTTGGGCGCGTCTGTTGCACCCATTAACTCCGATGTGTGCAGGAGCCGAAGAATATCGTCTCTGGGTGGGGTATGATCACCCGATACCTTTGAAAGCCAACCCTCCACTTATGGCGAGCTCACTGATATCTAATGAGCTCTTTTAAATATTTTGGACGTGTAATTAAGTAAGCAAGTAGGCTATACAAGTCATGTTTTATCGTGAGACAAAACTGTGACTCGGAAACCGAGTCATCGAGTCAAATTCGAGTCCAGGGTCTTCGAGTCCGAGTCCAAGTCCGAGTCCTGACAATCCGAGTCGAGTCCAAGTCCGAGTCCACAAAAATCGGTCTCGAGTCGGACTCGAGTCCTTGGCCGGACTCGAGTACTACATCACTGGCATAAAGACGTATACATAGCAACAAACTATCAACTAATGCCTTGATCTTGATTTGTTGAATGTATCACTACAGTGCTGCTATTGAAGTTCTTGGATTATTATTACAATTATTATAAAATAGTCTGTCACCTCTACAGAAAGAAACTGCTCAGGATGATCATGGTCAAGGGTGTGAAGGATCTATTGGCTGAAGCACAAACATGACAACAACAATCGATAAACTCACTATGCACATGACATCAGCTATGACACTCCAGTCATGCTGTTGAACAACTCCATTTCTTTCTTCTAAAAGACAAAGGAAGGAAACTCTATAGTTTCCTCATCTGAGAGGTCTTTATAGACTTAAAAGAGATCATCAACACATTCCTCTTACTTTGATTCTGCTTTTCCTTTCCTTTCGATATTCTGGTTATCTGTCTGACCAGTTGTTTTATTTGTTTCTTTTGCATCAGATTTTTTATTTCCTCCTGCTACACCTGTAACTGCACCATCTTGTGGAGTTGAACTGATTCCTGTGCACAAAGCAAAGAACACGTTACTGGAAATAGAATCTGCAGCCACAAAAGTCCTTCCTTCATTACTTTCACAAGTCCATGGCTTCAATGTCCATTGGTGTCAATCACATGCCTCCGCTTGCGGCTTTAGTGTACATCCAGGTGTTTTGCTGACTTACACTTTAAGAATTTACACTAGAACAATTTCACGTTTGTAATCATGCCATTGCTCTTCATCTCTAAGCAATATATCATTGTGTCTCAGAATGTCAGCATATGGTTTGTTTTTATTAGCTGCCTTTAAGCAGTCATTCAAATAATCAAATTCACTTTATCCTAAAAGGGGCCGTTCACATATTATATAACGCTCAAGGGGTAGGTGGGTGGGTTCCTGTTTTGTTAGCGTTATAGGTTTATGGTGGGTGGGGTAGGTTCAAGGTTTCGTTATATAACAAACTTTTTCAGCTTATGCTATTTTGCTTGTTTGTCTGACCATTGGACTTTCACTGTAATATTTTAATAAATATTCTTCATTACTAATTGTGTTTTAGTTACTTACTCACTCAGTGCTTTGCATAATATGGGATGTGGCTAGCTGGTAGGTAGCAGCGCTCTATTTCAAACTATTCGAGGGTGGCCATATAGGACGCATTCTCAATCAAGAAATCAATAAATTTCGTTTAATATTCAAAGTATCACACTGACAGGTCGCAACTTGTGACAAGTATAAGGTAACGAAATTGTCTTTAATAGCTCTGAGAGTTAGCCATGAATTAATTGGTTATTATACCATTGACTCAGTTCTGACAGCTACAAGTTGAAAATAAGATAATTAGAATAGTGGTGTTGTAAGTTACGGCAGCTTAAATGAGGTGATGAATGAGCGAATGAGGTGATAAATGAGTGATGTGATGAATGATTTATAGACTGGGGGGGTTAGGGGGGTAGGAAGCATATCTGTTATATAATATAGGGGTGGGGGGTCACAGCTGCTGTTATGTAACGTTATTAGGGGTGGGGGGTAGGCAAAAAATTGAGATTTTTTGCGTTATATAATATGTGAACGGCCCCAAAGATGCTAAAACCTAAAGCATTCAAAGTACTGTAGCTGCAACAGGCTAAATCACTAATTAAATCATTGGCTAAATAATCCTAATATTCTTCCACACTTCTGGGCATTGCATCTGTCCCTCTACTCTGTGGCTTTGATTTTGGTCTGGCAAATATCTGAAACTTTACACAGCTTTGTGGAATAGATAAAAAATATTTTAAACTTGATTGTCATGTCATGCTATATAATTTCACTGAATGAAAAGTTTCAGTAATCTTACTTTTGCAGTGTCGTTTCCTGAGAATGTACCATACAACGGCCAAGACAACAAATACAACTGCGGCTATAAAGAAGGCAATTAAGAAAATCTCCCAAGACCATTCGGAACTGACTCGGCTGGTGGAAGTTTCTGAAATGCAAAACCAACTCATCGCTTAATGCTAAATTTGATACAGATATGAATTGAGTAAGGTTTAGAAACATGATAATGTTATAATGGTTTCATTATTTGGATATAGGGTGGCATCAATTGAACTTTTGTATAGAAATTAATCCCATAATTATGAACTGTATGCAAAAAATTAATTGCAATAAGCGATTTGCTGTGTATAACTGTATTATATCAATAAATTTTAAGTAATTGATCCTGAGAATGAGTTCAACTGGGAATCCTTTGACTGGACTCTGTGTTTGAGAGAGCCCACCAATGACAACTAGTGCTCAGTGACTTTCTAGTACTATAAGCACTGCTTGCTTACTGATCAACATTTCATTCTTAATGACTTTAACAACAATTAGGCTAGCACAGACTGGCAATGCTGTTGCATAGTTAAAAAGCCTTTTACATAGTAAATAAAAGACACTATATCTTTAGTGTCTAGGATACATACATACATATAAATATGTCAATTAAATCAGAGTTCTTTATATACATATACATATGTCAATTAAATCAGAGTTCTTGTATTGCATAAATATTTTCAACATTACCATTTGAAATTACTCAATACTCAGGAAGCAAAAGATTGATGGAAAAGGTTCTCACTTCTGCACTTGCTCATGTTGACCAATGTCCAAGCCAATGTAGCAACACCTACCAGTATGGTTATTATGTCCCAAATAAGGATCATAATTAGATACCATTTGCCTGAAAATGCAATAACATAATTAAAGTATGACACAAACAGAAATAAAAAAGTTTTCAATATAGCAAAATTATATTTAACATTTTAATTTATAATTTGCATTTTAAATTAACACTTTAATCCATAATAATTAATCAATGTGATATAAACAATAATGATAAAAACACTTTTACTGTGGATAATACTGTGCTGATGCAAAACAATCAGTTAAGATGACTGTTCACGAATAAGTCTATAAAAAGTACATTTAAAATTCACCTTGGCATTTTGATACACCAGTCACAACAACTGAAGCCAATCCACAAACGAAAAGAAACGCAAACATTACAATGACACCAGTCTCCCACTGGACAGCAACTAGGGACAAAGCAAACAGACAGAATGTTTTAACTTTTAAGACCTGTTATGCCAAATCAAAACTCTTTCAAAGTCACCAAGCTCTAATTAAGCTTGAAGTTAAAATTATTCTGGATGCCATGCGCTGTTCTTCAGAGCAGTACAGTCTATTTAAATTTGGAATCAGCACATTAAATCTTTAGCACCTTTGTGAGTTACTTAGAATGTGCTATATTAAGCGTTCTCATACATACACATATAAAATCTCTTATGATACCGGTATTCAATTCCATGACAGTACAAATCTCTATGATATATTAATTCCATGACAATACAAATCTCTGATGTATTAAGAACATGACAATACAAACCTCTATGATATATTAAGACCATGGCAGCACAACTATCTATGATATATTAAGAACATGACAATACAAACCTCTATGATATATTAAGAACATGACAATACAAATCTCTATTATATATTAAGATCATGACATTGTCATGACAATACAAATCCCTCTATGATACATTAAGAACATGACAAAACAAACTGAATTATCTTTGACTTTTTAAGGTGTTTAGAAGTCACCATTGTATTTAAACCCGCTTTCACCTGCTGAACTACTACTGGTAGTCTATACTCTGTCCCTACAACACATTGATTTATTGACAAATTCCTGTAAAACTACACCCTCCTCTCAGGTAGACTGCCTATATTCTTCTACACCTGCAGTACCTCTAATGCTATACACATACCTGCACAAGTACAGTCTTCACAGACAGGAGCTCCAGCTGCATTACAACCGTATGTTGTACAATTAGCAGGACAAGCTAAAATGCAAGAACAGCAATATTTGGACTTGCATGATCTTTGTCCCAAGTCAGGAACTAGGACCACTTTGGTCCAAACTAGATCATTTGCCACCATTGGGCCTGCCATGTGGAATGCCTTCCCCTCTTCTTTACGTGTTTCCATTCTTTCTTTCTGGATCTGTTCCTACATCTCTCTTTCCTCAAAACCTATTTCTTCATTCAAGGTACTCACACTGGGAGCACTACTGAATGGCCACTGCTGTGATCGGTGCTATATAAGTTACTACTTACATTATATTTAACTTTACATAAACAACCAGTCAGCTAAGTTACAGTACTATTGGTCAAGTTTCCCATTAGAGAATGTTGCTTGATGGATAGAGTTGTCAATCTGCTCTGATCCCCCTAGCACTCAATCTTGATGCCCTTACACTGCTTTAACACAGGCAGGCCAGACAGGAACCTTATCTGGACAATAGGATATTCCTACTGCCCTTTTTACAACCAATACATCAGAATTTCTCCAGCAAAATCTTCTCCAGTAATATTGATAGGTCAAAACCAGAATCTAAGAGATTCATTTGAATCATGTAAATCTACAGAACTACTACCTAGTAATCTTCTTAGATGAAACAGTGGAAGTTGAAAGTAAACCTACCTGTGTCTCTGGACAGCCTTATGGAACAACCAATAACCATCATGCTAGCAAATATCTAAACATATAACATATAACATTCACTGATTCTCTCATTTGAATCAAATTTACAGATAGAGATGTTCATGTAACCACATGGTATCGATTGATTCCCTCTGGTTTATTGTTGCATAAAAGTTGAAATTCGGTTACATTCAACCAATTAGCCTAACCGTAGAAACAAAACTACAGATCCAATTCATTAAAACCATTCCTTTTCTACCAGGGAACAAGTTTTTACATTTAGTACAACCTGGTAATAAAATTGATAATTGATTATTCCTACGTAATGATTTGAATACAAACTTACCATACAGATAGCAAGATTCACAGCAACCATAAAATATCGGCTACATAAAGCTACAAAATAAATTTAAAAGCAACTGTAATAATTTATAAATGTGTCTTAATAAATTTCTCTCTGCTTGTGATAATGACAGCAATTATGAAGATGGAGACTACACATATGTAAATTCTGTATTCATAATATCCTTAATAGTAGTTTAAAGAAAACACATAGCATGATTTAGAACAAGATAATGATACAGATTTTACAATAATTTATGCCTTTATCTGCTCAAATTGCATACAGAGGTTTTTGAGTCGAGTTTAATCAAGTCACTTTTGGTCTGGCGTCTTGTACAGCCCAAAAAATGATATCATAACGCAGATGACAGAGCTATGACCATCACTACTAAGATAAATTGCACAATTTCTTAAAATTCCTTGAAAGGTACCAGTCATGAGGTCAGACAGACCATAAAATAAAATAAAATCTTTGAACTTCTATAGGACCATTGTCAATCTTGACAATTCAAAACGTCGGTTTGATGAGACAGAAAGGCAGCCTACAGAGGAAAACCATACTTTAAAAAAGTCTTGAGTCAAGAGTGGAAACACGGCAGGGACTCTGTGATGCAGACAAAAAATTGTGGAATTCCGTTTCGGTACCTTGGTCTAGTAAAACAAATGTCCGCTGTCATGAGCAGTATTCACTTGAGTCACAGCAATGGAAAAACAATCAGAGGGACTAGCAGAGAGTAATGATTGGTCTTGAAGGGTGAGAAACTGAGCATATTTCGAAGATACAGTCTATTGCGGACAAACGTCAAAGAACAACACTTTTAAACCATAACCAACTTGATAAATTTGACCAAACTAAGTATGAGCTCTTACTGATCTCCGTGTAATTGTCCATCAAGATGACAATAATCATTGCCATGAAACAGATACCAGCAATGGTATCAATAGTTACTATGGCAACTGCTGCTTGGTACCATTGCCACCATTCCACTAAAGTGCCGACACATGGAAGTTCAACTGAAAAGAAACATATAAAATGAAGATAGAAACTATGAAACAACCCTAAGATAACTGACATATGATTCTAGAGCCAGTGCTGTTCTGACTTCTGAGAATTATATGCAATCAGGCACTCCACATTGCATTGCTGCAGGCAGTAAGCATCACCAACAAACAGTACCGTAGGAAGGTGTTCCAGCGGTGCCATGGAACAGGGTGCAACTCAAGAGTGGGATGTATATTTTTAGATGGAATGATATAATTATTAAGCTAATTAATAACTTTATCTTAAAATATGAAATATCCACCACAACTGAAATAAATGTAATAAAAGTAAATAACAAAAAATAAAAGTGTATATACATATAATATTAATAGATAAATTCATTCATTCATTACTTGAATTTGTATAGCACCTACTCAGAGGCGCTCCCAACCCCAGCATGGCCAAATAGGGCTATTACAAGATGACAGAGAAGGGGTTCTAGGAAGGGAGTTGAGCACTAAGGGGAGGCCATTCCAGATTGAGGGGCCAACCACAGAGAAGGCACAGCTCTGCCTGGTGGAGGTGCAAGCAAAAGAAACAGAGAGAAGACCATGTTCAGCCAATAAAAACCTATAATAGAATAGAAACGCAGACATTTCGTTTGTATTTTCTTCACAAGACAAAGTTTTATATTATATTTGAGATAACAAATTTGGTTGTTATTTGTTGAATTGATCTATGGGGGATCTTTGGCACTAGATTTACACTTGGCAGAGGGCACAATTATAGCTTGCTAGGGTTCTGTCAACAAATCTTTAGTGCTAGTTATTCAGGTCTATATTCAAGACTGTCTGGTTCGACTTAGGACCACATCTGACTTCTTGTTTTCGTGACCTATCAAATTCGACTTGATTCTCCAATTAATTCCAATTTCTAACTACAGTTTCACTGGCAGCAACCATCCATTGAAGCAGTGCATTACGATAATATCATCATACAATTCAATAGAATAGAATAGAACAGACTAGGTTAGATCAGCAATTCAGAGGTTCTTACATTCATACATAAATGTACACATGCATGCATGCATATATACATTTATATGCTTATATACATAGATTAATACATACAAACATAGATATTTATTTACATACATGCAAACATACATACATTAATCAACAATATATATATGCCTATATATATATATATTCATGCATAATAAATACATACATACTTGCATGCATGTATACATATGCACACATGCATACATACAATAGAACAAAAGATTATTTTGAAACACCTACAGCAGCCTAGCAACGAACACGAGTGAGCATAGTAAACACTGCAGCGAAGAAGGCGAAAGAATCGATGAAACAGCCAACTACTGTAACAGACGACCAGTCACCGGACATTGGGAAACGATCCAATATGCATTGCAGGTGCAGCATTTGGCATGTATAGACAGCGGCTGCACGCCTGTTAACACTAATTAGGAATTAAAGCACAGAATACCAGATGAGGGAAACAGACTAGATTCAAAATAAGCCACAGGGATTCATCTGTCTTTCATTCCCTACTCTTCTCTGCTGATTTTACAGCATGAAATCCCAGTACATATGATACAGGTGTACACCTGATAGGTGATACGTACTTCTGCCGCAAAGCTAAACAGTAAACACCTTATTCACTTGACTTGATCAATGACTGCACAGCTTTTATTTACAGCTTCCTATATATCTATATCTCTATCATAATCATGATTGTAATCATAACCAAGGAAATTGTAAACACCGCTTTAAAGGCAACTCCTCATTGACAATAGTGCGCAATAGAAAATTGGGAAATCACAGCAGGCCTATGCTATGACTGAGTACAATGGATCCGGATTTCCACTGTGCATTAAAATGTTAATAAAGATTGTTCAGTAACAAGCCAAATGCATTACAAAGCAAAGCTTAACAGCAGCTATTGAAAACAAAAAGGAACATAATAAGAATAAGTAAAGTTCAATGCCAGGTGCTCAATTATTACTATCGTCATCGTCATCGTCCTCGTCCTCGTCCTCCTTCTCCTCCTCCTCCTCGTCCTCGTCCTCGTCCTCCTTCTCCTCCTCATCATGAACATATTTAACAGATGCAACATCATAGAGAAATGTGAATCTGTTAGTCAGTTGTCAGATGAAGAGCAGTTAGAAATCCAGATGTTTGAAAGCCAATGACCATCGTGAGTTTTGATGTGTCTCTTGAAGGAAGAATATATGAGCCACTTAAAGCACTTAAACAGGTAGTAATAAATCACATGTCCTGGCACTATAGAAGTTATTATCCATTAATAATAAATGCTAATGGTAGAAAAAGTTGAACAGCTTTAGCTCAGACAAACCGCACTGACCTTGTGTCATGTAGGTCACAAAAAGTACCAGAGAAAAGCCAATGGTTAATTGAGTTCCGGTGAGATTGTGAAGAGAGATTAACCCCAAAGTAAAACAGTGCTGTTAAACAACATTTACTTAATTGATCATTGTTGCACAGCTTACCAGAAGAAACAATCTCTAGATAGTAAGAACTGAAGTCACAAAGTTCTTTAAAAAATTATTCCATACCTTTAAAATGTATGCTAGCAACATCCGTATGTAGTCTTCCGGCCACAATATTGCTTGCTGTACATTCAAATGTGAATTCCAAAGATGCCATACTTGAATTTAACACCAATATTGACCCATCGATGACATTTCCTCTAATTAAATCTTTCCAAATGTACGTTGGATCCGGATTGCCAAGTGCTTCGCAGAACAACACATCTCCAGTTTCATACTTCATTTTGCGTGGAGTAATAAAAATATCTCGAACTGAAACTAAACCACATTACAGTTCCAGTTTATAATTAATACAAATAAAATCCACTATTATATGACATATTATGTTGCTAATATTACTCTTAGTGAATCACAAAATGTCAGTGTAATATCAGAAAATCTGTTCAGTGACCTTATAAAATCTCTACACAAAAAATTCAAAAGATGTTCATTATTTCATTGATTAATTCTGTTCTGCCTGTGTAAAATCCTCAAACGACTATAATCAAATCTGTCTAATACACAAATCACAAAGATCTGCTTATACAGAAAAACTTACATGAAATGTTAAGTGCTAGTTGTTGAGTTGCACTGAATGAAGCAACTGTACAAGACATAACGACACCATTCAGATCGTATGTTGCAGTGAAGTTGTAAGCAGCTCCAGCCACCTGATTCAGAATTGACATATCAGTGACGTTTCCAAGATTTACTTTGGAGTTTGACTGCTGAAACTCTACTGAAGGATTGAAAATTCCTCTGTAATCAGCTTGGCAAGTTGCAGACAGGGTATCGTTTTCGATTGCATTCAACGAAGACAAATTAAAAGTTGGAACACCTGCAAATGTAAATACAATAATTATGTCAGCATGACAAACAAAATATTCAGGTTGAGGCTATATGTAAATCGGTTCATTTTGCGATTTGACTATTGAGGAAACAAAAAACTTCACTGCCTCAAACAGTCTTGACTTTACAAACTAGGGTTCTAGTTTCCAGTCGAATGACTTCTCAGTGGCATCACTAAGACTAGACAATTGGTGCAGAATATCCTGCCCAGAACCTGAACAAAGACTCAAAAATAGCAGAATGGCACTCTTTTATTGCTATCTTCATGTATGAAACAAGGATTCAATTTTCTATGCTGGTTATTTATCAAACAGTGATTTCTGTTTAAAACCGGTCTAACAATCTACATTCTACAAGGTACTGAATTTAAATTAGCCACCTTAACTTCGTTCACTGGTCACCAGGGTACAGAGCAACCAATTAATCACTTACTCTGACTCTTGCTGCAACTTGTGCCAACTTAATAATATTTTCGTTTACTGAAACAATACGGTTGACAAACCACAACCGGTTACAGTGTACAATTATGCAATTGAAACAATTCACAAGAACACAAATGACAGAAGACATAACTTAAATACTAACAGAACAGACAGCCTGCAATACAAAACTTAGGTTTGGGATGTCCATCTTTTTATATCCAGAGGTCAGGAATTCACTGCCCATGTCTGTATTTCATCTCAGTGCAATATTAGTGACTCTGAGCAGTGAGCAACATACTGAACAGTTGACCCTATGCATGTATAGGTGTGCAAGTTTCCAAGTGTACAAACATGCAGATGCCTAGATAATGAATTTCAGAATATATTTTAAAGAGATGACGGGATGTGTTGCTTAAATTTATGACTTAGTAATGCTAAATGTTTTTAGAAGAAAAATACGAACAATGGTCCCTTAAGCAGGGCAGCAATGACTTAGACGTGTTTGTGACTTCATCTCTAGACCTTAAGTCCTTAACAAGTGAGAGAGTTGGTGACATGTCCTTTCCCTTACCATCTGATCTTCCCACTTACAGTGTATGGTCAGTGTACTTAATCTGTAGCTGACACGTTAAGGGAAGCAAGCAGAGAACAAATATTGAAATGTCAGTCTGCCTTGGAATGTACTTGAACTCCAACCACTGGCTTAACAGTCAACCATAATTAACCAATGGACCATCGTGTACTCCATGCTGTTATCTACGGTAAATGAGGTTTAGTTCCAGCTGTATACTCACCACAAACAGTAACATTGCAAGCGGCAGACTCGCTTCCTTGAATTCCATTGGCATCGCCACATCTGTATATACCTGCTACTGACAAGGCTGTTGCATTTACAACAAGGTCATATCGTCCAACCTCTACTCTGCTGATGTTATATGTTGACACGCAGCACGGCTGAATTGTGTTATCTTGAAAAATGGTGACAACTGGTGAACTATCTGAAGTCTGGTGGTACCACGCAACAGGAACATTTGTTGAGTTTGTGCCACACTTCAGTTGGAAAGAAAATCCAATCAGTGTAATTTTGCTATCTGGCCTAACTGTTAAGGTACCAGAAGTTCCTAGAACACAAGCAAATAACCAAAGATCTCTTCAATATCTAGACATTATTGAAATACTGCTGCATAAATGAATTAGTTACACTTTCAATAAATTCTAAAAGACATATAACTGAAATGCATAGGAGTAATTTTTGGGGGTACAAGGGGTACTTGTAGGCTACCCCTACTTTTAGGACTGGAAGATACCATATCCCAACTTTTCACACTCAGAAAAAACAATGCCTATTATTATTTTCTCAGAGGAAGGCCTTATGTGAACTGTTAATACTGTTTATATTGGTATTGGCCCAACACATAACATTAAAAGAATTTATTTGTTAAACATAGGAGATCTGCACTCATATGTGATTAGGTCTACTGTTTCTATAGTCAAATGCCTTTTCGTCATTTGATCCAATTATGAATTTTGCTTCGACTGTGAGATGTGGCATATAATAATAATAATAATAATAATAATAATAATAATAATAATAATAATAATAATAATAATAATAATAATAATAATAATAATTATAATAATTATAATAATAATCTTTATTAATTCAAACTGACAAGTAGGCCCCTACACAGTATGATTACAAGTCATAGTATGAAAGGATGATTACAAGTTATTACAGGAGTCAAATTTAACTATATGGCAGCCATGCAAGGCGTCCATATGCCCTACAGGCTGAGTCGACCTTTGGGTAAAGTAGCGGGTATCGATCCCGCTTCCTACTTGCTGTTCTTCTCTTCACACCAGTATGGGAATTGTGTAAATAATGGGGGGGGTTAGACATTGATCTATGTGCAGTTTGGGTGTGAAATATAGACTTTACTATGGGAGCCAAGAAAGACTAGGGGGTTGAACCCCCCCAACTCCCGGCAATTCTCACCCTGCTTCACTGGTCAGTGATGACAATTTATCTATAAACAGTCCCTGTCTTTGATGCAGCGGCTTTCATTTCCAATGCACATTCAATTCTTTGCTTGTATGTATAGCCTACATTTTTTGTTTGTTTGAATGTATTAATCTTGCCATGTACAGTGCTGTGTGTTTGCTAGTGCTTCTCAATAAAGAATATTCTTACTTTTACTTACTTACTTCAGTCAATTCTGACCGTCGCTTAGTAGATCTCGAAGTCAGTCTGATGACCATGACGATGCGATGATGACGATGATGTTGACGACGACAAAAGCTACAACTACTACGCGGTCTTCCCTTAAGCCTACATAATATTATATAAGCCTACCTGATGTTTCCAGAAGAGCAACAATCGCAGTGAAGAATAGGAACTTCATATTTGGAGAATAAGTAACATATTATGAAGCAGCATCACACAGAAACGACTTCACCAACATCGCCGCATTCCTACCTAACCAAATGACGTCAAGTAAGACGCTCATAAGTCATCAATGTGATTTATTCCATCACGAGAACTACGAAACGGTCACGATGACCCTGCATCAGTCCCCAGATGGCGCCACGCTCCCACCAAGCGAGCACTTGCCAGATCAGGGCGCGAATGGACTTCGCTAGAGGGCGAGCTTTCGAAATGTGTTATAAAATTATGCTTTCACGTATTTACGAGTCTTGTTTTATTGGGCTAAATGCCTAAATAATAGCATGCAGCAATTCCCATAACATTTGCTGATGTTTCTGTATGCAGAGTTGACTTCAAGCAGTAGCTCTATTAACTGGGAAGTGGGAATCCCGATAGTTTCTGGACACCTAGACTAGAGGCAAATTAAGACCACATCCTGGGATCCCATGAGATGCGTTTGACTGAGTTATGGCCTTTTCCCCTTAATTGTGACCTTGAATTGACCTTGGGTCATGTTAGCCTTTAAGTAGCCTACTATGTAAATGTAGCCTTTATCGTCCCGAGCAAAAAGATGAAAAAATTACCCATATAGAACAATATTTGACTGAGTTATGGCCATTTCCCCAGATTTTGCTCTGAAATTGCCCTTTTTGACCTTAAAATAACCTTGGATCGTCTTTCATTTAGTAACCTTGTTTCTTACCACAGGTAGTCCTTATCCTGTCGAGAAAAAGCAAGAAAGAATTAGTCGATTTCAACAATTATTGGCTGAGATCTGGGCATTTTTCTCTGATTTTTGCTAGATTTAATTTTTTATGACCTTGAAATGACCTTTAGGTAAAAAATCCAGCTTGGCAACAGCGATTTTCGTAATCAGCAGGGTCGAATTAGTATAAAAAAGTATGTTGCCAAAAATGAACATGATTTGCTTCTTACACGAGATTTTCCATTTTTTGCGCCTAGACTATTTAGTGTACCAACCCAAAATCCGTGACTCGTGTTTACTTGTTCAAGCATCATACAACAAAGAGAATTCTGTTAGCTTAGTTAATATGTATGCACATTAGCAAAAGCGTTTGTGCATGTGAAATTTGCACTAGTGCTCCCCACTTTAGAGCCCATGGCATGTATGTAATGGATGCGCAACCCAGGGTCAATGAGAGGTAAAGATGGGTTGATTCGATTTTATGGAATGAGAATTCGGAGGGAACACTGGTACATTGCATATAACTTTTAATATTGTAATGATATAGGACATAAGTTTACTTTGTTGTTTGTCTTAGATCCAAAACTTTCTTAAAGAACGTTTTCTACATAATTATATCATCACCACCAGCGGCGCCGCTAGGATTGTAATTGTGTACGCACAATCAGCATGCTACCATACGTAGGCCGGGACCCGAGGACGAAAGTATGTGGGGGTACGAAGAATGAGCGTCAGAACTTTTTTGAATTTTTATTTCCATACTGTAATGGTAGTCGTGTTTGATTATGACTGCAGACAATACTAGTAAACCAGACATTTATCGAAATAATTATTAATATAAAAATTAGAAAATACGTTCAATCTCCAAGAATCCCACAAGCCTTAAGATATAAACATATTGCTGACCAGACACAATGAGCAGAAATTGTTAACAAATGGGCGCAGACATCAGTAGCACAGAACAGATATCAGTCTGCTGATCAAAGTTGATGGCGGTTACAACCCCGGTCCTGAGGAAAGGGAGGAAGAGAGCGAATGGAAGAATGGGAGGAAGAGAGCGAAATGGAGGAAAAAGAGGAGGAGCGAATGGAGAGTAGGTAGGAAGAGAGCGAAATGAAGGGTAGAGAGGAAGAGAGCGAATTGGAGGAAAGGGAGGAAGGGAACAAAATGGAGGGTAGGGAAGAAGAAAGCGAAATGGAGGAAAGGAAGGAAGAGAGCGAAATGGAGGAAAGGGAGGAAGAGAGTGAAATGGAGAAAAAGGGAGGAAGAGAGAGCGAAATGGAGGAAAGGGAGGAAGAGTGAAATGGAGGAAAAAAAAAAGGAGGAACGAATGGAGGGTAGGTCGGAAGAGAGCGAAATGAAGGGTAGGGAGGAAGAGAGCAGGTGGAGGAAAGGGAGGAAGGGAACAAAATGGAGGGTAGGGAAGAAGAAAGCGAAATGGAGGAAAGGAAGGAAGAGAGCAGAAATGGAGGAAAGGGAGGAAGAGAGTGAAATGGAGGGTAGGGAGGAAGAGAGCGAATGGAAGAAAGGGAGGAAGAGAGCGAAATGGAGGAAAAAGAGGAGGAGCGAATGGAGAGTAGGTAGGAAGAGAGCAGAAATGAAGGGTAGGGAGGAAGAGAGGCAGGTGGAGGAAAGAGAGGAAGGGAACTAAATGGAGGGTAGGGAAGAAGAGAGAGAAACGGCGGAAAGGGAGGAAGAGAACAGAAATGGAGGAAAGGGAGGAAGAGAGCGAAATCGAGGGTAGGGAGGAAGAGAGCGAATGGAGGAAAGAAAGGAAGAGAGCGAAATGGAGGAAAAAGAGGAGGAGCGAATGGAGGGTAAGTAGGAAGAGAGCGAAGTGAAGGGTAGGGAGGAAGAGAGCAGAATTGAAGGAAAGGGAGGAAGGGAACGAAATGGAGGGTAGGGAGGAAGAGAGCAGAAATGGAGGAAAGGGAGGAAGATAGCTAAATGGAGGATAGGGACAGAAGAGAGCGAAATGGAGGAAAAAAAGAGGAGGAGCGAATGGAGGGTAAGTAGGAAGAGAGCAGAAGTGAAGGGTAGGGAGGAAGAGAGCAGAATTGAAGGAAAGGGAGGAAGAGGAACGAAATGGAGGATAGGGAGGAAGAAGAGAGCGAAATGGAGGAAAGGGAGGAAGATAGGTGAATGGAGGGTAGGGAGGAAGAGGGCGAAATGGAGGAAAGGGAGGAAGAGAGTGAAATGGAGGATAGGGAGGAAGAGAGCGAATTGGAGGGAAAAGAAGAAGAGAGTGAAATGGAGCAAAGAGAGGATGAGAGCGAAATGGAGAGTAGGGAGGAGAGAGAGCGAAATGGAGAAATGGGAGGAAGAGAGAGCAGAAATGAAGGAAAGGGAGGAAGAGAGAGGAATGGAGGAAAGGGAGGAAGAGAGCGAATTGGAGAATAGGGAGGAAGAGAGCAGAAATGAAGGAAAGGGAGGAAGAGAGCGAAATGGAGAAAAGGGAGGAAGAGCGCGAAATGGAGGGTAGGGAGAAAAGAGCAGAAATGGAGGGTAGGGAGGAAGAGAGCGAGGTGGAGGAAAGGGAGGAAGAGAGCGAAATGGAGGAAAGGGAGGAGGAGCGAATGGAGGAAAGGGAGGAAGAATGCGAAATGGAGGGTAGGGAGGAAAAGAGCGAAATGGAGGGTAGGGAGGACGAGAGTGAATTGGAGGAAAGGAAGGAAGGGAGCGAAATGGAGAGTAGGGAGGATGAGTGCGAAATGGAGGTAGGGAGGACGAGAGTGAATTGGAGGAAAGGGAGGAAGAGAGCAGAAATGGAGGAGAGGGAGGAAGAGAGCGAAATGCAGGAAAGGGAGGAAGAGTGCAGAAATGGAGGAAAGGGAGGAAGAGAACAGAAATGGAGGAAAGGGAGGAAGAGTGCGAAATGGAGGAAAGGGAGGAAGAGTGCGAAATGGAGGGTAGGGAGGAAAGAGAGCAAATGGAGGAAAGGGAGGAGGTGCGAATGGAGGAAAGGGAGGAGGTGCAAATGGAGGAAAGGGAGGAGGAGCGAATGGAGGAAAGGGAGGAGGTGCGAATGGAGGAAAGGGAGGAGGTGCAAATGGAGGAAAGGGAGGAGGAGCAGAATGGAGGAAAGGGAGGAGGTGCGAATGGAGGAAAGGGAGGAGGTGCGAATAGAGGAAAGGGAGGAGGAGCGAATGAAGGAAAGGGAGGAGGAACGAATGGAGGGTAGGGAGGAAGAGAGCGAATGGAGGAAAGGGAAGAGGAGCGAATGGAGGAAAGGGAGGAAGAGCGAAAGGATGAAAGGGAGGAGGAGCGAATGGAGGAAGGGAGGAAGAGCGAATGGAGGAAAGGGAGCAGGTGCGAATGGAGGAAAGAGAGGAGTTGCGAATGGAGGAAAGGTAGGAGGAGCGAATGGAGGGTAAGGAGGGAGAGTCAATTTCATACCGACTAATCACCAATCACAGGCGACGGCGCCGTCTCATACCGACCTATCAGATGCGACGCATACGGCGCCGTCTCAAACAGACCAATGAGAGACGACGTCTCATACCGACCAATCACAGGCGCCGTCTCACACGGACCAATGAGAGACGACGTCTCAAACGGACCAATCACAGGTGCCGTCTCACACGGACCAATGCGAGACGACGTCTCAAACGGACCAATCACAGGCGCCATCTCAAACGGACCAATGAGAGACGACGTCTCATACCGACCAATCACAAGCGACGTCTCATACCGACCAATCACAGGCGCCGTCTCAAACGGACCAATGAGAGACGACGTCTCATACCGACCAATCACAAGCGACGTCTCAAACGGACCAATCACAGGCGCCGTCTCAAACGGACCAATGAGAGACGACGTCTCATACTGACCAATCACAAGCGAAGTCTCATGCCGACCAATCACAGGCGCCGTCTCATACGGACCAATCACAAGCGACGTCTCAAACGGACCAATCAGAGGCAACTCTCATACGGACCAATCACAAACGACGTCTCATACCGACCAATCACAAGCGCCGTCTCATCGACCAATCACAGGCGCCGTCTCATACGGACCAATCACGACGACGTCTCAAACGGACCAATCACAGGCGCCGTCTCATACCGACCAATCACAGGCTCCGTCTCATACCGACCAATCAGAGGCGACTCTCATACGGACCAATCAAAGGCTCCGTCTCATAACGACCAATCACAGGCTCCGTCTCATACCGACCAATCACAGGCTCCGTCTCATACCGACCAATCACAGGCTCCGTCTCATACCGACCAATGAGAGACGTCTCAACCGGACCAATCACAGGCGCCGTCTCAAACGGACCAATGAGAGACGACGTCTCATACCGACCAATCACAAGCGACGTCTCAAACGGACCAATCACAGGCGCCGTCTCAAACGGACCAATGAGAGACGACGTCTCATACTGACCAATCACAAGCGAAGTCTCATACCGACCAATCACAAGCGCCGTCTCATCGACCAATCACAGGCGCCGTCTCAAACGGACCAATCACAGGCGCTGTCTCAAACGGACCAATGAGAGACGACGTCTCATACCGACCAATCACAAGCGCCGTCTCATCGACCAATCACAGGCGCCGTCTCACACGGACCAATGAGAGACGACGTCTCAAACGGACCAATCACAGGCGCCATCTCAAACGGACCAATGAGAGACGACGTCTCATACCGACCAATCACAGGCGCCATCTCAAACGGACCAATGAGAGACGACGTCTCATACCGACCAATCACAAGCGACGTCTCATACCGACCAATCACAGGCGACGTCTCATACGGACCAATCACAAGCAACGTCTCATACCGACCAATCACAAGCGCCGTCTCATCGACCAATCACAGGCGCCGTCTCATAGGGACCAATCACAGGCGACGTCTCAAACGGACCAATCACAGGTGCCGTCTCAAACGGACCAATGAGAGGCGACGTCTCATACCGACCATTCACAGGCGCCGTCTCATACCGACCAATCACAGGCGCCGTCTCATACCGACCAATCACAGGCGCCGTCTCATACCGACCAATCAGAGGCGACTCTCATACGGACCAATCAAAGGCGACGTCTCATTCCGACCAATCACAGGCGCCGTCTCATACCGACCAATCACAGCGCTCATACCGAACAATCCAGTTGTCAGCATATATGACTCATATATTATGCACAAAATAATGCATGACAAAAGTGACCATAAAAGGCTTTGATTTAGACCTTTGACCTGGGATTATTATTACTGATTATTATTAGTCCCAGCTTTGACATTGTGTCATTGTCGCTGGAAATATTTATTTTGTGAATCGGAAGTCGAGAGAAATTCTCCGAATTGATCCAAATCGGGACCTTATGAAATGGTCAACTGAAAAGGACTGGGGTCGTCTCTCTGTCTCAGCGGAATCAACAATAGTTGCAACATGTTATTTAAAGAGTGCATGCAAAGAGTATTCGCTACAAGGAACTCTACTTCGCAAAATTAAACTGTGCTCAACTATGGTTCGTCCATTGCACGCAGTAAAACTCGAAAACGGTCATTTCGTTGTCAGTCATGGTACTTACAAAAATGCCCTTAACCGAGTGTGTAGGTCTATGGTAAACGATATTGGTGGTATAATAAAATCGTTTGGTGAGAAGAGAGGTTCCAGCATCCAGCAGTTAGACGTCCCAGCGTGTTTGGCTGTTGATGAAAGTGGAAACATCTTAGTACTTGACAGGAACAACAGTCGTGTTTTGCTGCTCAGTCCTGCACTGGAATTCAAAATGGTACTCCTTACAAAGGCAGATGGATTGCGAAGGCCGGTGACTATGCATCTGGACGAGAAAAACGGCCAACTTGACATTGCAGACAAATATTGAAAAGCAACGATAACAAAGTAAAATAAACATCTTCAAGTTGGTTATTTGCGCTGCTTCAATGCGTTAAATAAGTGAACTGAAGCTCTTAATTGTGTGACAGTGACATAGTGGAACGTACAAGAGGCACTAATTTTCATCTCTGTTGGTTACTTTGTCTTCACACACAACAGAATGCATGAAGAAAATATGCAGTGATCTAAGTGTCCTAGATTGGATATGATACGACTTCCCAGAAGGTGTAATAATATCATTTAATGAATCATTACTTTTATTCTATAACTGTACTAGAGGCTGTTCTGGGTAGCCAGATTGTTAGGGTGATTTTACTGGTCGAATCCACCACATTGCCATTCTACGTACTTATTAGTTCATTTTTATATTTTATCCATCTAGTTTAACTTACGGAAATCTTGCTTGCTTGCTTGAGCCACAGGCTAAAAAGTCAAATCTTGCGACGACTAATGCGATCACTTACAATCATTCAATCGTCCTGAAACTTGGCAGATAGACTCGCCCTCGCAGACACTTCATTCTATAAAAATTTCAGCTCCCCAAAAAAGGCTAGCTTATAGAATCGGGGACTCAAATTTTCGAATCGGGGAATCCCCTTTTCCGATACGCAGCGTTGCCATTGGCCAGCGTTGCCATTGGCCGCAACAAAAACGGGCGCGCTGCCTGATTAAACGCACGCTATGGCGTAAAATGTACGCGGACTATTTTCAGAGTACACGTTATAGGATACTAGATGGATATAGTAAAAAACTTTGTTTTTACGGGCTGTATTTTATTGTGTATTATTTTAAAGGTTCAGTGCTAGCAAGACTACAGGCTGTTAATTGTACAGCATCTGCTCGCTTTGTTTCACTAGCAGAGGTGAACAATGAGATTCTTTTCTGGTGTTCTTCAGCATTTTCTTTAAACGCACTGTTGGGTTTTGAGTATCCTATTATGTAATAAGATTAAAAATCTTGTTGCTTGTTATAATTCAGTCGAATAGGCCTATAATTTAATCGAAATTAATCGCACGATTAAAATTTTTAATAACGCGATTAATTTTTAACGCATGATAACAAGTAGGCTAAACCTACTCTACCGACTCTGAGTAGTTACGTTGAATATGCTCTATAAATGCTTGCAGTCAGTAAACAAAAAGCAAACATGCTTTTACTGTACTTGTTTTTACTTTTTGGTTTTTACTTTAAAGTTTAAAGTTTAAACTGAGCGGTTTTATCAAGAATTGTTAGCGCATTTCTATAAATAATTGGGCGCAGTGACAATTCGCGTTAACTGCATGCGTTAAAAACTTTAATCGCGTTAATTAGCCTAATTAACGCATTAATCGCGTCAATAACGCGTTAAATGCCCAGCCCTATAAAATATATCTCCCATGTGTCTTTGTGTAGAACACTCAAGAACTGCCTGAAGGCGCTGATAGACCAATCCAAGCTGCTGATAGTGGGCTAGTCAACAGTTTCTCTAAAAAACAGACACGTGCAGATTAAAAGGTGTATGAGTAGGAGTATACGTGTAGGTGCTGGAAAGCATTGCATTCAAAACAAAAGTTAATTCTTCCACACCATGTTCAGGCTTGATAGGCTAACTGTAACGACTTGTGGATGTAAAGAATTGCTTTCAAAACATAAGTAGGCCTAATTACTTCTAACCAAAAAGATGGTCTCCAAAATGCACCATTATACACACCCAAATAAAAAGTTCTTTACAGCCTCTTCCCAGAACCCTCCCCTCAGAGAGGTACGTTGGAATCTGCGTAATTTTTGGGAAGCTCTGGTTAGTAGTTACGCCACTGCTAGATGGTGTGAGACTGTTAGTTTACCTAATATTAAAACTAGTACTTAACAGGAGCGTACTGAGACTTAAATTCAAGAGGAGGCAACTTCACAGACCATTGGCAAAATCCTGGTCATTATGGTCATTGGTCAAAGAATCTCCAGTATATATAAAAAAGCAAGAGGAGGCAACTGCCTCCTCATGCCTCAATGTAGCTACGCCTATGGTACTTAAGTTATTATGAGTTTGTAACTTAATGATATTTCACTCTTTTCATTTGCAATTTTTCGATTCTTAGCCTTTCAGCGCACTTGCGTTAAGTGCGTACGTCTGGTGGCGCCCATGATCACCACCACTACCACCACCACCACCATCATCATCATCATCATCATCATCATCATCATCATCATCATCATCATCATCATCATCATAATCACCATCAGTTCCTGACGTCAGCCAATGGGTGAGAATAAAGGACCTCCAGTTTTTCAGTCATTGCCAATTCCAGTCTCCTTTCATGCTTAATCCAAGTCTTGTTATGTCTTTGATTATGAAGTCCATCCAGCACAGTTTTCATCTGCCTTTTCTCTCTTTCGTTCGAATCTTCTATGTAGTGCACTGTGTGGAGATCGAACAATTGACATTAATTCCACATGGCCAAACCATTCTTTGCTGAATTGTATGGGTATCAAGGAACTCTTTTATGTCATCATCTATAAATTTCTGAAACATTGAAATTCCTGCAATTTTCTGTAGCCAACTCATTTCTGCAGTGAAAATTCTTGTCTCATCTTGATATTCATCCAAAATCAAAGCACATACTGCAGGGCAATACAGTTATATACGTTATATAATGACATATATACATACAGGCACGTAGCGAGACTTAAATTCAAGAGGAGGCAACTTCACAGATGATTGGCAAAATCCTGGTCATTGTGGCAATTGGTCAATAGAAGTTCCAGAAAAACAAAAAAGCAAGAGGAGGCAACTGCCTCCTCGTACGTCAATATAATACACCTATATATACATACATAATGCTAAATACATGAGTGTTTATTGCATTATTATTTGTGAAAAGGAAAATACAAGTCGGCACATATTTCTTAAAAACACAGTAAAGATCACTGTCTGCTTTTGAAATATGTATATATTATAGATATATAATATATAAGCTTATTGCATGCATAAAAAGTCTGTGAAAGCAGCTTACATTATAAAATTATCCTAAATAAGTCCTACAGAGTAACATCAATTAATACGTTACAGATATTTATACATGATAGTAACAAATAATCACAGTTGTGACAGTTTGACACCATTTTGACATATTAATTTTTGACATGATGTGTATACCACCTATATCATTTGCATCATACACCCTTCGGACATATCCAGTAACCAGTTTATACCATGTATATTTGCACATACAGTATTTCTCTTATTCTATGGTGATAATTTGCTGAAGTGATATATTTTTGCATATACATAGTGCTATAATTATATTGAATATAGTGTAATATACTGGTAAATGTGCAGCACCTCTGAGAGTTGCTTAAAAGGTGCTACAGTAAACATTTAGATAACAAATGGTGCACAATGTAACCCAAAACATGTTCTACAGTTGAACTCATTTACCAGGTAAATATCACTATCATCAGTCCTTACACTATTTTTTAACAAGCATGCATGTAACCTTCCTTTGCATCTCAATTTTTCAGAGGATCTATCCTAATCCTTATTACTTAGTTCAGTACTTTACAAAGAAAATCACAAAACTTATTTAATTATCATGATTTGCAGGTTCAGGAAGAAAGATAAATCGTTTTTCACTGTGTTCAGACGTCAGAAACTGGCTGCCAGTTTATTTTCTGTTGCTGATGCTGAATCAGTCAACTTGAGGATTGTGTTTGAAGATGTATTCCGCCTGAAAAAGATAAAATCGTGCAAAGTCTTAGAAGGCACATTACGACTGTTGCAGAAAGTCAACTTGTTCTCAGTCACTCAGAAATTCAGCTTCTCTCATTCTAACATCAGAACCTAACAAGGAACACGTGTTTTAAAGTCTGTATCTAATAGACACCACAAAACTTTAAAAGTAAATCAAATCACATTGGTTTCAAGGGCTTTGTTCCTTAAAACAGTTAATGATACAAATTATAACTAATTTTTATACCTTAAGCACTGGTCATTCTGGTAAACCATGAAATAGCGATGGATATCCAGCAAATAAAAAACAAGGTGCATGCTATTCTCTGGTTGAGGAAGTTGATTTTGACACAAATAATATCTGTATGTATGATTTGCTGTTGGCTGTCATACATTAAAAACTGACAAATTTTTGCATAGAGCGATAATGGTTGTACCCAGTAATCTCTGCCACTGTCAACTTATGATGATACAGTTGGCTATCTTGATATTATTGAAAAAATGTCATGGCCTTTCTCACTTACACTTTTGCGCTGAATTCACAATAGTATCACATTTGCATCAGGCAAGAAGCAAGCACTAAGAAGTTTCTTTGGCAATGCTAATTGCATAACTAAGATTATCTTAGTTATGTGTTTAATATCTTAGTAAGATATTAAACACGTACACATATGATTTAGTAGGTGAAAAATCTGCATGAATAAGGCAAATTTATTTTGTATGACAGAATGATCACAGTCATGACACATTAAAAATGGGTTGTAACTAGCCGTGACTCACCAAGTAGTCAACTGCGTCGTCTGGTCTGACTTTGAGGCATTCGATGAGGGCTCGATTGACCGTTGGCAGAATGTGTTTCATAAGATAGTTGCGCAGTGGGGCTGATTGCGTCTCGAGAAGTTCCAGCTCCTCACGTTTCACTTCATCTAAATGTTTAGCCTATGAAGAAATGTTGCACATTGCACCTCTTAAAATTTGTCACTTTTGTTCGATGCAAAACTCAGAATGTTTTTTTAATCATTCCATCGTTCCACAGAGATTCTAGTTTTCCTTTACGTATCTTCCTTGTTACAATTCTAAGAAGCAATTAACATCTACTGAAGTAACACCAGGCTTCTGAAAATTCTTCACAGTTGTATTTTTTATCTATGTCCAATTGTCCATCTAAATTTGTCACAATATATTGATAAATTACTCGGTCTTCCAATTTATTCAGCAAAACAAAATGATCAACCCAATTCATATCAATATTACTTTTTATTTCTGTCACACATTCAGTCTTAAGTGAACTGGAGAGTTATCATCCCTTCTCTATGACATCCATCATTCAATATTCTTATTATTATTATGAAAACTTTTAGATGTATAAAGTGTATGCAGCTAGATATCCAAGTTCATTCATTCTCCAGCAATTGTCATATTCAACACCAAAATACCCACAATGAGCAGTAAATCTGCATAATGCATCATCTTCTTACCCAATCATCCAGCTTATTCTTTCGTTCTGTTGCTTCTTCTGCCTCCTGTCGTTCCCTCTCTTCTTTTTCTTCGGTTTCTTTCTTCAGCTTCGTTTCAGTTTCAGTGCGCAACATCTCCTCCTTTTCCTCTGGAGTTGGACCTGAAAATAAACATTTATTTCAGTTGCAGTACCCTATTGGTCAGTGATGTAGTACTCGAGTCCGGCTTAGGACTCGAGTCCGACTCGAGTCAGATTTTTTGTGGACTCGGACTCGGCTTGTCAGGACTCGGACTTGGACTCGGACTCGAAGGCCCGGACTCGAATTTGACTCGCTGACTCGGTTTCCGAGTCACAATTTTGTCTCACGATAAAAAACGACTTGTATATTTCCTTACTTACGAGTCCAAAATAGGTATTCTAAACTAAAGAGAGCATTTGATATCAAAGAGCTCGCCGTAGGTGGAGGGTTGGCGCTTAAAGGGCATCGGGTGATCATACCCCACCCTGCCAGAGATGATATTCTTCGGCTCCTGCACTCATCGGAGTTAATGAGTGTATCAGACGCGCCCAAGAGGCCCGTTTGGCAGAATTTCTGGAGTTTGCAGCCGCTGGAAAAATTCTTCACCGCGACCCCCCCCCAGTAATGGCTAGGCAGAATAAAGCGCCTGAAGATCAAGGCCATCGAAGGGAGATTTGACCCGTTTATAGCGCTTTTGACCTAGCGGAATACCCCATTCGCGCAGCAGGGCCAGCCGAATGGCAATCGAACATTAAGCGATTTTGCAGCCCTCTGCGCACGAACCTTAGGAGCCGTAGGCCTAGCATGTATCTAGAAACAGATGTGTTGGCAGCAAAGCAGTACTAAAATACCTTAGTCTAATCTCATTGTTTAGATATCAGTTTTTCAAAGCGTAATTCTTCAATTATTCTTATAATTAAAATTATGGCTGATGTCCCAAAGCCAAAAGTTGCAGCGGACATTAAGCTACACTACATTACATTTACGCTCTTCAAAAGTAATCTTAAGACTTTATTAGTTTAAGATTTAGTATTATTAGACTTTCCTGTTAAGCGCTTTTGTGCAAGATTCTTTTTGTTTAGGCGCGTTGTAAATGGCAGTTTTAATAATAATAATAATAATAATAATAATAATAATAATAATAATAATAATAATAATAATAATAAAATAATAATAATAATAATAATAAATAATAAATAATTCTTCCAGCATAAATGTGCTGTTATTTTTCTATGCCATTAAGTTGCGTATTTCAGTGAATTTTGGTGTTGAAGGACTCGGACTCGGACTTGGACTCGATCCTTTGTGACTCAGACTCGGACTCGAGCAACTCTGGAATTCGGACTCGACTCGGACTCGGCTTAGGTGGACTCGGACTCGACTCGGACTCGGCTAAGGTGGACTCGACTACATCACTGCTATTGGTTAGTCACAAACTATCCATATAATCTCTGCCATACAAAATTAATTCACATGACTAAAGAAAACTCATTTAAATGAATTATGACCATCTCAAACTATCTGCTCATAAGATGAAATACTCTTTTGCTTCATAATAAGACATGTAGCAAAGACCAACCAGTTGACACACACACACACACACACACACACACACACACACACACACACACACACACACACACACACAACACACAAACACACACACACACACACACACACACACACACCTTTATTAAAATGATGATAAACAGAACTTTAAAACTGCTTACCATCATGGGCGTATTTAAGGGGTGGTTTTACAGGTTCAAACCTCCCCAAATGAATGTATTACTGTTATTAAAAATAAAAAATTTAGAAAAATACTGTGGGGTCCAATGGAAAACCTCCCCGAAAACTAAAAACCCCATGAAATTGTTTCCTGGATACGACCCTGCTCACCATAGTTTCGTGGTCCTGGAATAAGCTTTATAATTTTCTCCACAGTGTCCCTCATCTTCAGGGATCGGTCATTTGTTACATCTAAAATAATTCAGAAACCAAATGAAATTAGCAAGCTGGTAAGATTGAGAGAAAACTGAAAGAAATGCAAAATTTAAACTCCTGCAAGCTGAACTCAGAAACATTTGTTGTTTATACAAATTTGCATTGCTAACTAATTCATTATTCATTCAAAAGTTTTTTTCTTAAAAAAATTTGATCCGTGATAATAACTAAAAACTAATCATTAACAATCAGGTTTCAGTGCTTGGATGACAGGAATTCAACTGACCAATCTTTTCAGGATGGAACTCAAGTTCATCGAAATAGTTGAGAACTGTTTCATCATCTGTGTTGATGGCACGATATTCAGTAATTCGTCGGGTGAATCCCTCTTCAGTGTTATGTGTTCCGGCAACAACATTCTCCGGAAGAGTCATTACACGATCACGAAGGAAGCTGTCATTTGCTTCAAGGCAAACGATCAGATCAGGCATGATCGACTTATCATAGTGGGGTTTGCCTTCTTCATCATCTGCATCATCATCGTTACCTAAGTGCAAAAGATACAAAAAATAAATCCTCAAAAAACTTTGATCATCTAATTCAGTCTACAACCAAGACCAATAAAACCCACAAGTGGAGGCGCCCGGATTGGGGGCTAAAGCTCCAAGCCCTTCCCTTTTGTCCCCTCCTCCCTGTGATTTGCAGTGATTTCCCACTTTTTTGGTGGGCTGAGCCGCAGTTAGGGGGTTAAGCCCTCCCTATACCCTCCTGGCGCCGCCACTGAAGAATGACTTGATGTACTCAGTCCGAAGAGTTTAAATGTGCAACCTTTATTTCTAAACAGAAACTGTCCCCATCAATTGATATCAATCAATCAATCAACGATTTTATTGTAGCAACCACTAATACAAGTACCATACTATGAATTTAACTGCTATGGATACAGAAGGAAGGGTCCTGAAGGGACTGAAAATCCCCTACTTAGGGACACCTTAATATCAAATTAAATCAAACAGAATGCGGTGGCAGCTAGGTAGAATACCTTAATTAACAATCATTAACATGTGTAGCTGACTATGTTGAGTGAGCGCAATTCGCCTAAACAGTGCACAAAGAGAACTGGGTGTGCAATGTACATTAGAAATGCCTATGCCTACTTCTGCTGTGTCAGGAATCGTGTTAAGCATTAAGATAAAGGGTCTCAAGTTTATACTCAGTCTTTACATACCCTGTATGAGTACATTTCTTACATTCTGATACCAATATTTTGACTTATTTCTCATGTTGGTAGAACTATAAATAACATGAAACAATAAAATACTTTGGCATTACGTTATTCAAAGTGAGTTTCCCACTTCCTTAGCATGATTCTCAAGAAACTAGCTGCACATCTTTGTAAAAGAGCAAATGGTCGTTGTACATGCAGTGATCTTACTTGCAAAGAGCTCCTTTGCCTGGTCTGATGTCTTTGGAAATCCATCAAGTATGAAACCCTGATTTTGGCAAGGCTTTGAAAGCAGCTTCTCTCGGAAGAAGCGAATGACATACTGCTCATCAATGCGACCATTGTTCTGTTCCTTGCTCTCGCTAATAGCTTCCAGCAATTCCTTATATTCATCAAGCCTTCCAGGATCCTCATCTTCATCTTCTTCTTCTGCTTCATCCTCAGCAGCAGTTTCACGGGCAGTTATGTACTTTTGCTGAGATATAAAAGCACAAATTAAAACAAATCTTGACATTTGACATTTCATTAGTGGAAATGAGCGGCTACCAATTAGGGGATAGATATCTATTCTTAAAATAGGACATCATCTTATCTTATCAGAACCTAATGCAGAATGGCCAAGTCTTGAAACTTAATGAGTTATTATTATACTAATTACCAATAGATTAAAGTGAACAAAGCCAGGCAAATAATAAAGCTTTGAATTTAAAAATACATCTGTTTTCAGCAGTGGTAAGCAAGTTTTTCCTGAGTAGTTTAATTAAATCGCATGTACTGCCTTGACAACAAAAGAGAAAGTCCCAACTGTTGTACCATGTTGTCAATGGTTTCATCGAGGACATCTTTGATCTTGATGTGGTGAAGCTTGAAGTGCTTGCATAATTGCTCAACCACATTCGTCTTACCAGCTGCTGGAGGACCGGTTATGAAGACTCTTATTGGCTGAAATAAAATGTTAAATCTCTTCACAAATCAATAACCAAATAAGACTTTGCACAGGAAACAAAAAGGAATACTTAAGGAAAACAACAAGTATCAACAATAGCTTAGATACATAAAGGTATTCTTATAAGCTCAAACAAGACAGAAGGCCTAATTTAAAGGCATTCACATAATAGGGTCTGAGGTACATATAAAAGATGGAAATATTAACATAACTGCTAAACACACAAGTAGACAATATAACATTTGTAACAATTGAAAATGTGATATGATATCACATTGTCAGGACATTTACATTATTTTCAGGATGACCCTTATGAACATCCATTAAAACCTTCTATGTGACTATCCCAACTTTTAATGCATTCCTGCATCAATTAATGGAAACATATTCATACTCCTGTTGGCAGGAATCATTTCACTTTAAGCGCCTGTGAATAAGCTGTTTCCCGTGACTTCACTTTTTTGGGCGCCGTAGACATTTCGAGATTACGATTATGATTACAAACTGTAACATATAGTGGACAATGTACAATTTACAGCTCTCCTGTCATACAGGAGGAAATCCTCAACGAATATAATAGCCTTGGTAAAGAACCAAAAGTTTTTAACTAACAACATACTAATGTAACTAACAAGGAGATTTCTAGTTTCCTTGTATTCTTTGATGATGTTTTCGATATTTTCGACCATTCCGCTTTCAGCGACCCACTTGATGTGCATGCTCTCCTTCACAAAGATCCCATCCATTCGCTGATTCACCAACAACTGGTCAAAATGGAGTTGCTATTCAAAAACGCAACACACAATTCAGTTTCTCTCAAAATACAAAACTGATAATGAATACAGTAATTATGGTCATGTTTGTTTGTGAACAATATCAATAAGGAAAAGAGTGCCCTATGTCAATGATGATAGAATATTACGATTTTAGAAACAGTGATGTAACAGTCATAAAGAAGATAATGACAGACAATATGACATTGCACTGTTCAAGATCACCCAAAGTAACTGGCTATTGTGAAACTGCTAAGTGGTCTTTTGTATTTTAGTTTTTGCCACATTTGAATTAAATGGTGGCCTTTTAGACAATGAACAAAGAACAAACTACTGTCAAGCAGCAGACAAAGTTCATTAAGTCTTCAGTGTTAGTTTGCACAGACATTCCTTTACATCTGAATCTTTTCACCCTCACACTTACCTATTTACTGATAAACTGACCTTGACTTGTTTATCAAGCAAGACTTCCTCTGCTCCAATGGTCTTCATTTTACCTGTTGTCAACATCCTACTGACACTCTACAATTACAAATATAGAAATAAAAATTGGAAAACATTTGTCAGACACTGAAAGATTAGTTTGAGGTGCAGAACAATTAGCTAGCTTTCACATTTAGTGTGGCGATTAATCAGTAACATGCGGCTGTAGTTTTGACTCCATGTAACAACCATGGGTAAATTGTTTGCGTACACATACCTCTGTCAACAAGCAACAAAACTTGCCACCCGCATAAACTGAGAAGTAACTGGCAATGCTCCATGTGCAAGACCTTTGGGTTTGTCCACTGTCGGTTCAACGGCCAAAGTGAGGAAATGCGTGCCTCCCCAATGTTAATTATGAGCTTTACTTTGAATGTTCAGAGAGTCACAGCACTGGCACATGCTAGTTAATTTGGAAAAGTGCTCACTGCTCAGTGATACATATGGGACGGAGAAACAGTTTTCAAGTGAAATTGGGGGAGGGTAAAGTAGTGAAAGTGACTGAGGAAGTAAGAAACTTACAAGTGATCCCTATGCATAAGAGTGCAAAACCTTCAAGGCAATGTTCTGAAGCATCAAAAAGGCTAACTCAACTTCAGATATACTGGTAATCAAGTGGACAAAAGTCTGCAGAGACAAAGATACAATACTGAGAATGTGCAATCACTGGTGAGGAGGCCACAGTTGGAATACTGTGCCCAGGTGTGGAATTTCTTTGAGTTAGCTTTGCACAAGGCCACTGGAAGTTGCTCACAGAAATAAATTATTTAAGAAACTGAAAGGAACATTATGGCATTCTGGAATTCTTTAGTGCATGCATTATAAATTTGTGGAATGGTCGGGATGATTACTGACTCAGAGGACACTACCTTAATAAAAAGCTAAGAAGAATGGGCTATAACTGGTTAGTATTCCAGGTTAACTCACAGATGTTCTAAATCAGATTACACATCTTCTGAACCACTTAAAACGTCTGTTATGTGTCATGTTGGAAATATTAACAGACATGCCTAAAAGAAAGACCATTAATCAATAATTGCTTTAAGAATTATTCTTACCTTAACAATTTCTTCCATTGTATTCTTTGCATCATCAACAGCAATTATGTATCGGACTTTTGGTCGACTGTCGGCAATGTTCTGAATCACCCTAAAGGAAAAACATAGAGTACAATGAAACAAGTTATACAATTAACACTAAAGACCTTCACATTTGATTAGCACTAAAACACCTATGACTGCTACTCAAGTGTAAATGTTCAAATATAAATGGCTTTTAGCCACTATTAGTCTTAGCTCGTTTATAATAACAATAAGTTACGCACTTTTGTCTTTGGCTGCGTTATGACAGCCAGTTTTGAATAAACGAAAATACAATACAATACAATACAATACAATATAAAGCCTAGACATTGTGATTCAATAAATTCATTGGGTGAGATCCCGCACCACCTGTGCCGCGTTTACTGGGTGCCAAGCGTTTTCAGGTCCCCATGTAGCATGATGCTAAATGGATACATATCTGCTAAAAGGAGTGAGTAAAGTGTCAGCAAATCAGCTGAGCCAGTGAGAAAGTGTCAGCCATTAAAAATAATTTATTTAATTTTAAATTTGTAATAAAAAATTATATGAACTATCTGATTACAATTTCAATAACTCTTTTCAATAACTCTTTTCAACAACTCTTTTAAATTATTTAGATTCTTTAATTTAATGTGACGGCTGTATATATATATAAAACAGAAATATTAGCATAAAATATGACCCTATGCATGAATATTTGTTGAGTTCTAGAAAAAAAAGCACTGGACGGCTCCATAAGTACTCTACTGATACATTAAATGATAGTTGAAGAATGATTAAGTCTATTTTGTAACATCTCACCCAGCCAAATCCTTGATGTGAATGGTAGGAAGGATATTCTGACCATCACCATAACAAGGCAGTTCAGGAGCATTGTGCCAGCCAGCCTACAACACATGCTACAAATTACAGAAAACATAAGCAGCACTGCTTCCCACAGCCTGAAATTTGAAGCACACTCCAGTCCCTCACTCAGGAAGGGCTTGAAGTAGTTAAGTATTAGTAGGCTCTTACATTGAGTATTAAGGGGAAAGTTCCACAGTATACTCAGGTAAATGTTCTGACAATGGCACCATAGCCAAAAATTTAGCTGCCCTGGTAGTTCTTATAGTATTTTCTACATAGCAACCACTGTCCAAACCCCTTAAGAAGGTAAGAATTCTAATGTAAAACTGTTGTCAGCACTAGGAATTGCATCTCCCCATCCCAACCCCATGTTAACTGTTCGATAATCAACATTTCCCGCAAAGAGTTTACACCAATTAAAATTTAAAAATAACATTTTTAGCTTACAAACAAATTTGCATCTGCTGACTGCATTAGTCTGTTATTACTCTTATCGACAAGTTTGCATTAACTCAAGTCTTGACTCATTTCAATGACTAGAAGGCTTTAGGAAATCAAGAAAATTTCAATATCACTTCTCAAAGTTCTTAATATCACCCGGGTTTCAATAACCGGCTCATTCCCCATTACCGTCATTTATTACTCTTTTCAGTAAACCCCATTACCTCGGTATTACCGCAATTGTTGTTTTCATTACCGCGGTATTACAATAATTGTTGTTCAATAACGCGGTATCAATACCGCGGTTACCGCGGTTTTTCAATAACTCTTTTCCCCATGTCACTCTCACAGTATACTCAATAAAAGAGCACCATAGCTCATTTCTATACTATTTCAATACATAGCAACCACTATCCAAACCCATTAAAGAGGTAACAATTCTAATGTAATAACTCAATTTGTCAGCACTAGGAATTGCAATTTTATTGATCAACCTATTCAATAACTCTTTTATAACTATTTCAAGAGTTTAATGAAAAGAGTATTACAGTAAGGTCATAAGCAGAATATAAATTTCTCTCCAATAACCAACAAATGAAATATCTTATAACAATTTCAATAACTCTTTTCAATAACTCTTTTCAATAACACTTTCAATAACTCTTTTCAATAACTTTTTTCAATAACTCATTTCAATAACTCTTTTCAATTTCAATCAATAACTGCTTCAATAACTCTCACCAAATAAAACATAATCACATAATCTTTCAATAACTCTTTTCAATAAGTCTCAATAAGTTTTCAATAACTCTTTTCAAAAACTCTTTTCAATAAGTCATTTCAATAAGTCTTTTCAATAACTCTTTTCAATAACTCTTTTCAATCAATAACTCTTTTCAATAACTCTTTTCAATAACTCTTTTCAATAACTCTTTTCAATAACTCTTTTCAATAACTCTTTTCAATAACTCTTTTCAATAACTCTTTTCAATAACTCTTTTCAATAACTCTTTTCAATAACTCTTTTCAATAACTCTTTTCAATAACTCTTTTCAATAACTCTTTTCAATAACTCTTTTCAATAACTCTTTTCAATAACTCTTTTCAATAACAATAACTCTTTTCAATAACTCTTTTCACTCTTTTCAATAACTCTTTTCAATAACTCTTTTCAATAACTCTTTTCAATAACTCTTTTCAATAACTCTTTTCAATAACTCTTTTCAATAACTCTTTTCAATAACTCTTTTCAATAACTCTTTTCAATAACTCTTTTCAATAACTCTTTTCAATAACTCTTTTCAATAACTCTTTTCAATAACTCTTTTCAATAACTCTTTTCAATAACTCTTTTCAATAACTCTTTTCAATAACTCTTTTCAATAACTCTTTTCAATAACTCTTTTCAATAACTCTTTTCAATAACTCTTTTCAATAACTCTTTTCAATAACTCTTTTCAATAACTCTTTTCAATAACTCTTTTCAATAACTCTTTTCAATAACTCTTTTCAATAACTCTTTTCAATAACTCTTTTCAATAACTCTTTTCAATAACTCTTTTCAATAACTCTTTTCAATAATAACTCTTTTCAATAACTCTTTTCAATAACTCTTTTCAATAACTCTTTTCAATAACTCTTTTCAATAACTCTTTTCAATAACTCTTTTCAATAACTTTTTTCAATAACTCTTTTCAATAACTCTTTTCAATAACTCTTTTCAATAACTCTTTTCAATAAACTCTTTTCAATAACTCTTTTCAATAACTCTTTTCAATAACTCTTTTCAATAACTCTTTTCAATAACTCTTTTCAATAACTCTTTTCAATAACTCTTTTCAATAACTCTTTTCAATAACTCTTTTCAATAACTCTTTTCAATAACTCTTTTCAATAACTCTTTTCAATAACTCTTTTCAATAACTCTTTTCAATAACTCTTTTCAATCTTTTCTAACTTTTCAATAACTCTTTTCAATAACTCTTTTCAATAACTCTTTTCAATAACTTTTCAATAACTCTTTTCAATAACTCTTTTCAATAACTCTTTTCAATAACTCTTTTCAATAACTCTTTTCAATAACTCTTTTCAATAACTCTTTTCAATAACTCTTTTCAATAACTCTTTTCAATAACTCTTTTCAATAACTTTTCAATAACTCTTTTCAATAACTCTTTTCAATAACTCTTTTCAATAACTCTTTTCAATAACTCTTTTCAATAACTCTTTTCAATAACTCTTTTCAATAACTCTTTTCAATAACTCTTTTCAATAACTCTTTTCAATAACTCTTTTCAATAACTCTTTTAACTCTTTTCAATAACTCTTTTCAATAACTCTTTTCAATAACTCTTTTCAATAACTCTTTTCAATAACTCTTTTCAATAACTCTTTTCAATAACTTTTCAATAACTTTTCAATAACTCTTTTCAATAACTCTTTTCAATAACTCTTTTCAATAACTCTTTTCAATAACTCTTTTCAATAACTCTTTTCAATAACTCTTTTCAATAACTCTTTTCAATAACTCTTTTCAATAACTCTTTTCAATAACTCTTTTCAATAACTCTTTTCAATAACTCTTTTCAATCTTTTCAATAACTCTTTTCAATAACTCTTTTCAATAACTCTTTTCAAATAACTCTTTTCAATAACTCTTTTCAATAACTCTTTTCAATAACTCTTTTCAATAACTCTTTTCAATAACTCTTTTCAATAACTCTTTTCAATAACTCTTTTCAATAACTCTTTTCAATAACTCTTTTCAATAACTCTTTTCAATAACTCTTTTCAATAACTCTTTTCAATAACTCTTTTCAATAACTCTTTTCAATAACTCTTTTCAATAACTCTTTTAACTCTTTTCAACTCTTTTCAATAACTCTTTTCATAACTCTTTTCAATAACTCTTTTCAATAACTCTTTTCAATAACTCTTTTCAATAACTCTTTTCAATACTCTTTTCAATAACTCTTTTCAATAACTCTTTTCAATAACTCTTTTCAATAACTCTTTTCAATAACTCTTTTCAATAACTCTTTTCAATAACTCTTTTCAATAACTCTTTTCAATAACTCTTTTCAATAACTCTTTTCAATAACTCTTTTCAATAACTCTTTTCAATAACTCTTTTCAATAACTCATTTCAATAACTCAATAACTCTTTTCAATAACTCTTTTCAATAACTCTTTTCAATAACTCTTTTCAATAACTCTTTTCAATAACTCTTTTCAATAACTCTTTTCAATAACTCTTTTCAATAACTCTTTTCAATAACTCTTTTCAATAACTCTTTTCAATAACTCTTTTCAATAACTCTTTTCAATAACTCTTTTCAATAACTCTTTTCAATAACTCTTTTCAATAACTCTTTTCAATAACTCTTTTCAATAACTCTTTTCAATAACTCTTTTCAATAACTCTTTTCAATAACTCTTTTCAATAACTCTTTTCAATAACTCTTTTCAATAACTCTTTTCAATAACTCTTTTCAATAACTCTTTTCAATAACTCTTTTCAATAACTCTTTTCAATAACTCTTTTCAATAACTCTTTTCAATAACTCTTTTCAATAACTCTTTTCAATAACTCTTTTCAATAACTCTTTTCAATAACTCTTTTCAATAACTCTTTTCAATAACTCTTTTCAATAACTCTTTTCAATAACTCTTTTCAATAACTCTTTTTTCAATAACTCTTTTCAATAACTCTTTTCAATAACTCTTTTCAATAACTCTTTTCAATAACTCTTTTCAATAACTCTTTTCAATAACTCTTTTCAATAACTCTTTTCAATAACTCTTTTCAATAACTCTTTTCAATAACTCTTTTCAATAACTCTTTTCAATAACTCTTTTCAATAACTCTTTTCAATAATTTCAATAACTCTTTTCAATAACTCTTTTCAATAACTCTTTTCAATAACTCATTTCAATAACTCTTTTCAATAACTCTTTTCAATAACTCTTTTCAATAACTCTTTTCAATAACTCTTTTCAATAACTCTTTTCAATAACTCTTTTCAATAACTCTTTTCAATAACTCTTTTCAATAACTCTTTTCAATAACTCTTTTCAATAACTCATTTCAATAACTCTTTTCAATAACTCTTTTCAATAACTCTTTTCAATAACTCGTTTCTCTCTTTTCAATAACTCTTTTCAATAACTCTTTTCAATAACTCTTTTCAATAACTCTTTTCAATAACTCATTTCAATAACTCTTTTCAATAACTTATTTCAATAACTCTTTTCAATAACTCTCTTCAATAACTCTTTTCAATAACTCTTTTCAATAAGTCTTTTCAATAAGTCTTTTCAATAACTCTTTTCAATAACTCATTTCAATAACTC
This sequence comes from Aporrectodea caliginosa, assembly GCA_020284085.1. Lineage (NCBI taxonomy): Eukaryota > Metazoa > Annelida > Clitellata > Crassiclitellata > Lumbricidae > Aporrectodea > Aporrectodea caliginosa. The sequence goes on from JACEVL010000895.1 coordinate 73,086, forward strand.
TTTTCAATAACTCTTTTCAATAACTCATTTCAATAACTCTTTTCAATAACTCTTTTCAATAACTTTCAATAACTGATTTCAATAACTCTTTTCAATAACTCTTTTCAATAACTCTTTCAATAACACTTTTCAATAATTCTTTTCAATAACTCTTTTAAATAAATATCTAAATTTACCTTGAACAGGTAATGAAAGATATTTTCCCCTGCACCATATGTCAAACCCGAAGCAACAACATATGTTATCAGCTTGTTCTTGCTCTGAAAGAAATCAAAAATATCTGCATGGTGAAAACATTATCTTGAATGGATTCAAGACAAAGAGCAATGTCAGCATGTATATCGAATAGAATATAAAGTCATATCACTCACCTACAACACACTTCAATCCTTCCAGGCTTCCTATATCCGCCAGTTGTTCACGGTCCAGCCTCTTCGTTCAACCCGTTCCTCTTCCACCCTCACACTGCTCTGCCCTTCCGTCACCTCATCACTAAAATTTACAAATCGCTCCATAGCCATAGATGTACCACCTCTTTGGAACAAACTCCCACCAGTGCTATGACAAATATCTTATCCATCCCACGAACTCACCAAAACCTCACCTCTTGCTATCTCTCCACAGGTCTTCCAGTCAAAACTGAAAACACTGCTTTTTTCACAAATCCCATCCCGATTCCTTCTCTTCCCCTCACCTCCGTCACCATTTCAACTCTAAACATCATCCACCTTAGCCGTCTGACTGTCTGCCTGCCTGACTCTCTGGATCTTGACCCCCTGCCTATCGATTCTGTTTTGATTAAGCGCCTGTGAATAAGCTGGTTCCAGCGACTTCGCTTTTATGGGCGCTCTAGAAATCTCGAGTTTACGATTATGATTACGATTCTATTACCAAGACAAAATTTGCCCCAATCTCTCAGGAAAAACCTTTACCATTTTTCAATTCTGGTAGGCCTTCTCTGACTTTACGCAAACAACAACAGTTGATACCCAATGTATTATGATAGTAATTGGTGCCATAATTTAATGACATTCCAATCAGTATGCTAATAAGTCACTTTCATGTGCACAAATGGCAGTCAGTAATCAATCAATAAGGCAAGGATTTATAGAAACCTGATATATTTGCATATAGAGTTCTTGCTTTCATTGGGGTTTCAACTCAGAAAGTTTTTAGGAACAACACATTTTATCCACTAAATTACACTTCACTGAAATCAACAATTTTCTATCAAGTGACAAAGTGAACATTGGGTGGTCCAAGTACCTATGGTAAAATAATGAAGTTTCAGTTCTTGAATACTGGAAGTGTGTCAAGTACGTCCACTATACAAAGAAATAAATCAGGTGAAATATTTTATAAAATGGAGAATATTTAGAGGTAACATAGGCCCTTGGAAGTTTCATCCTATATATATTGTTTTCCCTCCTTTGGTCATCTGTTCATTTCTCGTATGTATGGTTATTTGGTAATAAATGTTGAATTTCTAATGCTTATATATTCTAAGTCAAGTTTTCAGTCATTATAATTATGCCACATTGGCATAAATGACAAATGAACATAGAAAATGTCTTGTATTAAAGAAAACTTAAATAACAGCAGTAATGAAGTCCTGATTTGATAGACTGTTAGCACAAGTAGTTGCCACAAACCAAGTCATTTGGATCACTTACTGTCTTGCCTAGTTTCAAGACCGTCTTTTCAGCACTCAGATGGTCTTTGAAATTTGGGTGTGGCTTTCTTCTTCTGTAATCATCTTCTGTAAAGGGAATTTCAGGATCATCCTACATGATGAAATAAAACAGAACATGTGGTCATTGTGACAATTATTGGTATAATCCTGAGACCCATATTATGTGAGCTTTAGCATTACTTAAGCAACCAGTGACATTCCAAATTCTGTATACTTAAGACCAGTCTATATATATCACCAGAGGTCCATATGATAAATTTCATTGAGCATTTTACATCGTCGTTTATAATGCTGTCTCTATCGACTCAAACTCACATTGCTCTGTCAAACAGCCAGCAATGCTCTCCTTATCCCAACATGTTAACAGGAGCATGTAGTCTAAAATGTACAGTTAAATTCAAGATTTTCACAATTCCAGAAACAACCTTGCATCTTAAAAGTTCACCTGAAGATACTTACCGGATCAGCAGGTTTGCTGCGAGCCCAAGTCAAGACAGATGATAGCAAAATGAACATGCGAGGTTTCTCCCTGTCAATCTTCTCAAGGTCAGAATGAAGCTCTACATATATAGATATTTATAAAATATATATTCACGCATAAAAATGCATACATATATTATACATGCATACTGTTTAAACATATTAAAGAAGTCTTTAAAAGGTGCTAAACTACCTGGAAAGTAGTTTCAAGATATATGCATGCAGAAATAGATCTGTGCATCTAAATTTGTGAAAAGCAAATTTATAACCTACGTATTTCATAAATAAATCTTAAACAGATAATTTTATTACTCTTAACCACCCACTTGAGGCCTTGTAACATCATCCCTTACTGGACAGTCCTGTAATGTTGTGAGGGACCTTGGGGTGCTTCTTGATGGTGGGCTTACGATGGCTGATCATGTGTCACATATCGCCAGGATTAGCTATTATGAGCTCAGGCAGATCAGAGTTATACGGAGAACGCTGTCGCTAAGCGCTGCGGCTGTGCTAATACACTCCTTCGTCCTCACACGTCTTGACTACTGTAATGGGGTCCTCCTGGGCCTCCCTGAGTTCCGTCTTCATCAACTTCAGCTCGTTCAGAATGCAGCAGCCAGACTACTGGCTGATCTGCCGAAATATTCACACATATCTGACTACATGCGACATGAGCTCCACTGGCTTCCAGTTGCTGATCGTGTGCAATTCAAAATTGCTACGCTGGTTTGGAAGGCTACGACTGGTACTGCTCCGAACTACATTGCTGAACTGTGCCTTCCAGTTGGCACTCAAACTGGTCGGCGGGCTCTCCGGTCTGCCTCGCGAAATGACTTGATAATACCTTCGTTTCGAACCACCACCTGTGCTCGTCGGGACTTCTCGATTGCGGCGCCACGGATCTGGAACGCTCTTCCGCCGTCTGTGCGTGCTGCACGCGGCTATATGGTTTTCTCTAAACTCTTAAAGACGCATTTTTCAGCTGTTTGATGGCCACGTGTTGAGCGCTTCTGAGAGACTCTTAAGTGGCGCTTTATAAATGTTTTGTTACATTACATTACATTACATTGTGTTTCTTTCTTCAGAGACTCATAAACCTAATAAAGTAGTTCTACTGTTATTTCAGACTGATCTTGAACACAGTGCATGTGAAACTATAAACATTTGGGTATGAATAAAGCCAAAACAAGAGAATTATGTTGTCTGTCTATCTTAATACGAAAATGAAGAGAATTTAAACAGAACTAAAGATGATGTTGCATACGTGAAACGACCCAAACAGCCTCGTCAATCTGATCTGGATCTTCTGTTATGTCGTAAACAATGAGATCACATTCCATCACTTGCTCATACAGCTCCTCCTTCTTGCTGTGCTGAAAAATTAAACCAGATTTCACATTTTTTGGTTTTCACAGTATCTTGAAGATCTCAGTGGTATAAACTTTAACAGAACTAATTACTGATCCACTGAAAACAATGTAGCATTAGTTAGCAAATAAATCAAAATTGAGTTTTTCTGGTCTTTCGAGATATGCTGCATATGCAGCTCTTAACAACAGCGATCTTTTTCACTCTAATACAAGATGATATCTTAGTACTGGTAACTGATTAATGAAGGCAATGAAGAGGAAATAAACCTTAGACAGCACAGTCATGTGATTTATTAAACTATTCCTATACTTATGTATTTAGTGCTACAAAGCAGTTCTTTTTACCACACATAAACTAAGACAGCATATTAAGTCAACATCTTTGGGGACATAACGCCACTTTAACATGGAAACATGTCCACACTTACCACAACCACCACCACCACAATCACCACCACCACCACAACAACAACCATCACCACCACCACCATTCTTACGATATATTTATGGTACGGACAACCAAGTAAAATTACTTTCACAAAACGGATTGTGAAGTCACAAGTCAAAAGTTATATTTGGTATTCATTGTAAAATCTTCGATGATCATACTTTAATAATTTCTTTGACAAATTCAGGCTTTTTCTGGTTTTCATCTTTCAAGGTTCCATAAATCTGATAGGTTCCTTCTTTTAACTTCAAATGCTTCTTGTCATCATCTTCAGTTTCATCTTCTTCCTCCTCTTCAATTTCATCAAGTGAAGCTCCAACAACGCACTGTGACAGAAACTGCAAACCAAGAAATTAATAGAAAGCAAACAAGTTACTGCAGCAACACTAGGCAAGTTCCAGAAATAACCTCACAGCAAAGTAGTTAATTCTCATACATTTACTAGCTTAATTATAAATCAAAGGGCATGTTTATTAATTAGGTAGAACTATAGATAACAGACTTGTTCAAATGCTATACAGAAACTTCTCAGAAGTTTGTATGGCTTGAAAGATCTTTAGACTTAAGCACAAACACAATGACAGTAATCCAATAGTACAACATATTCACATTAATTAATTTCCCACTTGCATTGGAGCTTGTTTACTGACCCTAAAAAGGATGACAGTTTGAGTATAGGCTCAATGAATGGTCATTGGTCAATCATTCAAACCATATCTGATGTTGCTGAACTTTTGTATAGTACTTTTATTTACCTTGAAAACCACTATAATCTACTATAATAAACTCACTGTAATTGCATCAATAACAAGTCAAAGTTTCACAAGAATATCTCTATAACTGACCTTCCAAAATACTACCACAAGTGAAACTAGCATTATTGTGTAAGTACTATGTTTGAGCTGCAGCAAGCATCAGCTGTTTAATGCAATGGAATGAATGATTCAGAGGGCAAGCTATTTTATTAATTATCTATAAACACCGGTATTTATGCATGCTCTTAAGTATATGCATGTGTAGACAGACAGGTATTGTATTGTATTGTATTTATTAATTTATATAACGCCACTCACAGCAGTGGCCATTCAGTAGCGCTACCAGTGCGAAAACCCCCTAGAGAAGAAGGTTTTGAGAAGGCTGTAGGAAGAGACCTAGAAAGAATGGTAACACGTAGAGAGGAGGGAAGGGCATTCCATAGGGAGGGCCCAATAGTGGCAAAAGATCTAGTTTGGGCCATAGTGGTCCTAACTCGTGGAAAAAAAAGACCAAGGAGCGGAGAGGTCGATGAGAAACTGAAGAGAGAGAGAGAGGGGAGCGAATGTGGTAGACAGCATAGGCGGAGACTTGGTCTTGGGTTTGGGGTGAAGGAGCGTCCGAATTGAATTTCCACACTGTAATGGTAGCATTTTAAGCTGTCATCTGAACAAAATTGCTCTATAATTTGAGTGCTGATAGGAACCAGCTGTCACTCTTGGAGTCGTAGCTTACATGTAGTTTGAGTCGTGTTTGAGTTTGGGAGGGGTTTGGGGAGGGGGGTGACCCCTTCCCTATTTAAATTTTTTGAATTTCCACACTGTAATGGTAGCATTTTAAGATGATATCTGAACAAAATTGTTTTATTATTTGAGTGCTGATAAGAACCAGCTGTCGCTCGTAGCTATTGTTTCCGTTAACGCCCAAATGGCCGTTTTTACGTCCGTAAAAATCGTCCTAAACGTCCAGATATTTTCGGTGTGACAGCCAAAAGCAATGAGCTACGTCCAAAAAATTCTAGGGCAGGACATAAATACGTCCTCTTTTTTAACTCTAACGGAAACACTGCTCGTAGCTAACATGTAGTTTGAGTCGTGTTTGAGTTTGGGGAGGGGTTTGGGGAGGGATGTGCTAGTCCCTTCCCTATTTAAAATTTTTGAATTTCCACACTGTAATGGTAGCATTTTAAGATGATATCTGAACAAAATTGCTCTATTATTTGAGTGCTGATAAGAACCAGCTGTCACTCGTAGCTAACATGTAGTTTGAGTCGTGTTTGAGTTTGGGGAGGGGTTTGGGGAGGGGATGTGCCCCTTCCCTATTTAAAATTTTTTGAATTTCCACACTGTAATGGTAGCATTTTAAGATGATATCTGAACAAAATTGCTCTATTATTTGAGTGCTGATAAGAACCAGCTGTTACTCGTAGCTATTATTATTATATTCATGAAATACTTCAGAAATAGGGGGGGATATAAGCAGCTCCGTCCCCCCCACCTCAAGTTTCGGGGGACCGTTCGGCATTTTCGCCGATCCAAGGGCAGTAGAGCAAATAGGCGGAGCCATGAAATGTTAAGTTTGTTTGAGATGGTAACAATTTATAATAATTATTTTATACGCTATGTTGACTCGCAAATAATGTCTTTTTCGGCGTAACTTCCTCCATTCAGGACGTTTAGAATTGCAGCCAATCAGGTTTCCGTCAATCAGGTCGTTTAGGACACGGGCCAATCAGATTAGCGGATATCAGTCCATATTGCTCTACTGACCTTGGATCGGCGAAAATGCGACCGTTCCCCCCTTCCCCCCTATGTCTCCGTCCCTGGTAGACAGGCAGGCAGCATACAGGCAGGCAGGCAAGCAGCAGGTTAGTGATCAGCAGACACGGTTATGGCACACCACAGACAGCAAACCAAAGATACAAACGGCAACTGGGTAATCAAGTTGGTTAGGGGAACTTAGGGAAGCATTAAAAAGTTTAGAAGCAGGTTCCATGCGAGTTGTATAGTTACCTTTGCCAAGTTCAAACTCTGGAAGGTGTCCACATGATTGAGAAATAGACGCTTGCTCTGAGGCTTATCCTGTTTCTGTTCATCTTCGTGGTCACTCATTTTAGCCTAAATACTTCCAAATTGTGTTTATTTGGAACTATGATATGGAAAACCACAAAAGTAATTCGCACAAAGTTTGGATATAACTTGAAACGCTAAACACCTCTGCAGTTGTTTGAAGCGCGTTGCTAAGGTAGGCTGATGTCTTGCCCATCTTGCCATGAACAAAAATTGTTGTTCGTTTTATAGCGCAGTCACTTCCTGCCAGACGTCAATACAGACAAAGATAGCTAAAACAATGGCACTAAGCCTAAATTATTTAGATTTAAAAGTTGGGTGTCTGAAAGTTAACATTTCATCAGAATCACTCGCGGTCACAGATAATAATTATTATAACAATCAAGAAAACCGTAGACTCACACTCACTCCGTCATGTCGCCTGAGTCTTATTTGACTCTCTTGACCTGATAATTGTTACATTATATCTAATACAATACAAAACAATACAGCACAGCTGTAATTTGATGCAATTTTAAGCCGGGTGAACATACACACGCACCCACACGCGCGCGCGCACACACATTATATATCATTGTACTAGAAGAGGTAAGTATTCATTTTTAAGCAAAATATTCTGAGGGGTACTGTGCACAGAAAGTTTTGAATGGTGGAACGATCAATTTAACTACGAACGAACGCGACGAAAAACGAGATGCGTTCCGGGAGATGATGATCATGCAACTATCCGTCCTGCCTGCACCTTTGGATCTCGACGTCAAACCGATTCTGACCGTACCTGTCAAACGATCGATTTCCTGAGCTAATGAGCGCAGGTGAATAAGCAAGTTCGCGCCACTCGACTTTCTTGCACGTTGAAGTACTTCTGAAATTAGGCGTACGATCACAGTATGTAATTATTTATACTGTGGTACGATTACGATTGCCTCATCGATTTTACTTATGTGAGCTGAAGCATAGTTCCGGAGTATCGAGAAATCAGGAAATTTAGATTACGAATATAACCATTAAGATGTTGAAATTTTTTTTAAATGATATAATACGCAGATAAAACTAGAACTTACTTATCTAATGAGGTTATTTACATGAAATCTTGATTAGTGCTATATAAATAAATTGCTTTGCTTGACGCATTACTACATCCTGCTTCGACGCAGATCTTTGTCACGTGACAACGGGCCTTTCCGGTGAGGACTTGATCTGTGTAAAGTCTTTTACGAGGCGCAAAGATGTCGAAACGAGGTAATTTGGTGTCAAAATCACACAAATTCGGATATATATTCTCCCATCTCGTTATACTTTAATAGTGGAAATAATTAATCGAAAAAGTTGTTAGATTACACTCTTAATGTCTCCGATGATCAACAATATTCGTGTGCGTGTACAAAACACCGCCATGTGCGAAATGGGACATTAAACCTGAGTCGAGGTGGATTAAAATTCTTGCAGGATAGAAAATAATGTTTCTAAACGTTATTAAGTTTACTGTTGTTAAAACTGTAATTTATTTTCACCTAATCACACAGCTTGCTTTAAAAATCATGTTAACTTCACACGTGCAGGCCAAACCTGGGATTTAACGAGCGTTTAATGTTTCGACATATTATATAAAGATTAACTTTGCAAGTAACACTTTTGGCACATCACATTTGCAAAAAACCTAGCAACCAATTTGTGATGTCACCGTTTTAGGTCGAGGTGGTTCATCTGGTGGAAAGTTCAGGATTTCCCTTGCTCTTCCTGTTGGAGCAGTTATCAACTGCGCCGATAACACTGGTATGCATGCAGAAGCTTTTTACATTCCTGTACATAAATGTGTGTGTTTTACTGATGCTGTAGCAATCTTTTGATTTTATTATTGCTGGAGATCACTAAGTTTTTAATATAAATTTGATACATAAGAATAGCAGTTGCTGCAAAGTAGTTGTGAATTATTTCATAATTTATGTGTTTGCATTTGATAAGAATGGCACTTTGATCTTATGGTTGTTAACCGTTTTGTAATTTTTTCACAGGGGCCAAGAACTTGTACATCATTTCCGTACATGGAATACGTGGTCGTCTTAACCGTCTGCCAGCTGCTGGCTGTGGTGATATGGTCATGGCTACGGTGAAGAAGGGAAAGCCAGATCTAAGGAAAAAGGGTTAGTTTTTGAACGTGTTTACCTTATCTGAGATATCTGTTATGAAACCTGATGCAGGGTGTAAATGCAACTAGAAATTATGTGTCTATAAACAAATGCAAGAAACATTACTTGTAGCTTTGTATAAAACAGCTTTGTCGTTACTGTTTATTAAGTGAAATGATAATAAGATCCTGATGAAACTATAGTCCTGTTTGTCCATACGACAACCATGCAGAGCTGTGCTTTCTCAGTGGTACGCGCGACAGTTTGGAATGAGCTCCTCTTGGATTTGCGCGTGGTTCCCAGAACCTTCTCTGACACATTCTATACTAACTTAAAAACATGTTTGGCTGTGCTGGCGTCACAAGTACCTCTGAGTAGAGGTGCTGTATAAATTTCCTGAATGAATTAAACTAACCATAGATTGATGACTTCTTTGTTAGCTATCTATCTATCTATGGAATTTATATAGCGCCCCTTCAAGATAACTACTCAGAGGTAGTTATGCCTAGCAGTGTTCATTATTAGATGTGTCGTGCATTATTATATTAGTGATTAGAATTTCTATTAAATTAAATTATGAGTTGTAAGATTTTAATATAGAATTTCTGTTAAGGGGGGAGTTACTGATAAGTGAAAAAACTGTTAACCAGTTGCCAGCGTAGTGAATTTCTGTTATCAAAACAAGCTGGAGACATTTATTGAAACTATCAGTTGTTAGTCACTTGATTTCGTGTTTATGTTACTTATATTTTCTGCTTTTAGTAATGCCTGCTGTGGTAATACGGCAACGTAAAACCATTCGTCGAAAGGATGGCTTGTTTATCTACTTTGAAGACAATGCAGGTGTGATAGTGAATAACAAAGGAGAAATGAAAGGTGTGTACAGTTTGCTTAGATTCTAACATAATAATAAGCATGATAGAAAAATATGGAAACATTTTTTATGCACAATGTCAGTCTTTTATGAAATAAATAATTATTGTAGAATGTAGATAATTTCATTGTGGTTATTCTGCTATTGTGCATTTAGAATTGACTGATGATGCAACTATATTGCTTTGCTCTGATTGTTGCTTCATTTTACAGGTAATATAACAGCAACAGTGTTTTGTGTGGTATTTAAAAATGACTGTATTTAGTGTTGTGATACATACATTCATGCATAGAAGTTTTGAAATTACAATTTGGGAAAAACTTCCTATGTCCGACCTGTTGTGATATTCCTAATATTTTCTTGATCTTGGTATGTTTTTTGACATGGTATGAAGTTTGGATGTTGGGTCCCATCACATTCACAAGTATTGCAATAAATTCTGTTATTTCTGGATTTGCAAATGATGTGAAGTTGTGCATGGTTTTGACGAAACTTATCAGTTTAGTGCCAATACATAGCTTATATAATAAACTTGGAAGATACTAAAATGTGATTTAAATAACTTTTTAGGGTCTGCCATCACAGGACCTGTTGCAAAGGAGTGTGCTGACCTGTGGCCACGTATTGCATCGAACGCCAGCTGCATCCAGTAAAACACAAAAACTAAACTTTTGCAGTCAAGTGGTTACAGAAATTACATGCTTTCGGTAGCAGTTGAAAATTGGTGAAATAACCGTCATGTCTTTTGACTAAAAGCAGATTTTTGTTTTGTTTTATATTTATGTGCAGAAGCATGAATTCAGAGGCATCACACATTAACCCTTTAACGATGAGAGGGATTAGTATTCTATGCTTGTTAAAGTGTTAAGTTAGTCAAGTTCTAGTACAAGAAAAGTTCAGATTTGTGGTTGATGGATCAGAAAACTAGAGTGCTCATTTTCTATATCCCAAATAACTTGTGGTCTATATGCTATTGTCCAACTGGTACACTGCCACTTCTAATACCAGGTCTAAAGATCATTCAGATATTTTTGAACTTGCAGGTTCAAAAATTGTAATTTGTAGCTTCTATTGCGCTGTTGTCTTATGCACAAGGCATCAATGGTGCACAAAAACCAAGCCGTAATCAGGTCAGTATCCAGAAGGGAGAGCGCTCTAGCAGTAGGTCCAGCAACCGAAACACCAGGAAGAGTTTTTATTTATGTATGACCAGACAAAGATAAAGAGAGGACCTCATTGATAAATGATGAGTTTGAGAAATAAGAACAAACTTAAGTATTGTGGCTGGCAGAGTTCAAAGTTGTATAAACTATGACATAGGCGTAGCTACATGGAGGCACGAGGAGGCAGTTGCCTCCTCTTGCTTTCTTTATATACTGGAACTTCTATTGACGAATGACCCCAATAACCAGAATTTTGCCAATGGTTTGGGAAGTTGCCTCCTCTTGAATTTAAGTCTGGCTACGCTCCTGAACTATGAGCCCCACATTAAAACTAATTCTTTGCTGAAAAGGAAGTCATTGCAAAGATTTAAGCACAGGCATTATAGGTTCATAATTATTTGAATGTATTGTGACCATAGCCAGAGTTCTGAACTTTGCAGCTTCAGCATTTTGACTTGCTGATACCGGTAGACGTGAGTTACAGTAATCTAAGCAGACAGTGATCCTCCCTAAAAAAATCTGGAGCACCGGTGCCATGTTAATCTGTACATTTTTACCGGTACAACATTCTGGTCATCAAAATAGTTCCAGTCCCAACCGATCCCAGAATCTAAGCAACCAGAAACCAATGCATTTGGAAGGAATATCCTTGCAGACTTGGACACATCTAACTCTGTATATGTCACAAATGAACATACATGTATATGATAACTTACAAATACTGTTTACATGGTCAGTGAGTTGTGGTAGAATTGAAAACAATGTATAAGTTACGAGCAGCATCTGCCAGCTCAGCAGTTGAGTTACCCAGTTTCAAAGACCAGCTGATCACTTTTTAAGCTGATGTGGAGTTCCCAGTAGCAGAAATTCTGTCTTCGATCAGACTACACCCCATAAAAGGCAGCAGACAACAGCTGCACAGGCGAGTCACATGGCAACCTGTTAAATGAAGTGTAGATCTGATTCATCAGCATGGAAATGGTATCCTAGCAAATGATTATTCAGCAATGTTCCTTGCTAGTGGTGTGATGTATGTAACTGTAAACAAAAGAGCACCCAGCACAGAATCCTATAGAACACTGCATGCAAACAAAGTACTAGAGTAACTAGATGAATAATTACCATTTACTTATGCTGAGTGTGTGAATTAAGACAAGTGCTAATCCAACTTAGTGCATGACCAGAGTTCCTAAACAGTGAAGAGAATGTAACTGTAAACAAAAGCTGTATCAAAAACAGCATGACAAGTCAAGAAGAACAAGTGCTGTCAGCCTGTCACCATAACATCAATATTAAAGTACTACAAGAATGGAGGATAAACACAAGTCTACAGGTGATTGAGATTGTGGCATCATTAACTTCTGTAGCACATTTACATGATCATTGTCTGTGATACTTGGTCCAACCTATTTAATCGACAACAGCTATTGGCGCTATGTAATGTGGAGGGAGCTTGGCACTGTTTGAACAGTGGCATGTCTGTAAGAAAGAGGCCAAGCTCTACGATAAGGATTTGTATGAGTTACCTTCAATTTCAGTTTGAAAATTTTATTAAACACTAAGTACTTAGGTAATGTTGTGTATGCCTATTATACAGTACACACCTATCATTGGTGTAGTACTAGTATTGAATTCAATAATTTCAACAAACCACAAGAATATGTATTCATGTAATTCTCCCTAAATGGTAATTAATATAATAAAACAATAAAATAACTAGTATAAAAAGTTAATAAAGGTTCAAATCGTATGTTGATAGTGTTGCTGTGCATTGAACAAAGTAAGATTAGTTTTTGGAGCCCAAATTCGATTGATTTTGGCCACAACAGATGGCATATACCTGCTGCAGTCTATGTACGTATAAATTATTATAAATGTTCTACATTACAATCACAAGAATACATACTCAATTCTTCCCTACATCAGTGCATATTTTAACGGGTTTGGACTACTGGGACCAGTGGCGTAAGTAGGGTTCGTGTGCTCCCGTTGCGCCTGTGGACAACAGTCTGACGGAAAATTGTCTTGATTACTTCCGCCAAAATTTCTGATGACCTTTTTTTTGCTTTCCCTTTTATATATGATAGTTTAGTAGTAACTACAATTCGAAGTAGTAACAACATTCTCACAAATTTTTCGAGGGGGGGTAGTAACGCGTGTTTTCCACCAAAAAACGTACATACACACAGTAAATCCGACTGTTCGTGATGACTTTCTTTCACAAACTCTTCCCCCGTTTATTACGCCGCTGACTAGTGGGACAAAGTCTCCTATATACTGTAATTCCAATGTTATGTAATTAGAGTATTACCTAGGACAAATCACCAAAACTACTGGGACATATCCTAAAACGACTGGGGCATATCCTAAAACTACATGGGACATTTGTCCCAGCCAGTAGTTAAACAGTTAAAATATGCACTGCCCTACATGGTAATTAATTTACTACATTGAAAGTATTTTCCATGGTCATCACTGATGCTCTGAGCTGACAATATTATTATTACTGTATCATTAAATTTGTAATGTGCGCATGGTCAATCTGAGGTGTGGATAGTCAGCCACCAGGAGAAGATGCAGTTACATGTAGATATCCAAGTGCTTGAAAGCCAAGGAGAAATAGTATGTTTTGAGCTGCTTTTTGAAGGAAGTGAACTTGAGCTATGACGAGCGAGTGGCAGTCGATTCCATTCCTTGGCACAAATGCATGGAATGAGCATGACTGTTCTGCATCGTGGCTCAGCTAAAAGACCTGTACTTGATGATCGCAGGCAACGAGGAGTGATGTAGTGATTGAGGTAGGGAGGTGTTCTGGTGCTGACTGCTGAGGGCTTTATAGGTCAAACAGGCCAATTTGAATTTTTCTGAACTCAACAGGAAGCCAATGCAGCTGATGGAATAGAACTGAGGAGCTTGTTTGTAGTAGGACACGCAGCACTATGCAAGCTAAGGAGTTTTGGATGTGTTGCAGTCTGTCGAGTTCAAGGTCTGAGAGACACAAAAACTGAATTAGCATAATCAAGGCAAGAGACAAGGGAACAGGCTATGGTTTGCGACAGAGCCAACCTGATGTGACGAGTTACCCTGATGTGATAGAAACAAGATTTACAAAGGTCTGTTATGTGCTGTCGGAATGTGAGCTTGCTGTCCAGGGTTACCCCAAGTGTTTTAAATGTGGGTCAAATTAAATGTTGTGTCACTGTAACAATGTCTCATCAGCCACCAGTGTATGGTGCCTTTGCACTCACTGAGTTTGCATCCTAAATAATTTAACTACAACCTTTGGATAATTGTAAGCTCTTGGGCTTCAGAATTCTCTTTTAAAACGCTTACACAAATGCAGGAACAAAACAGTGCTCCGTTACATATATCATAGCAGCTTCTAGGGCTTAGTTTGTTAAGAAACGACAGGCTCATACGCATATTGTTTATGCTCAAAGCAGGCTTACACACACACAGATAACCAGGTCTGCAGATATATGGAACAGTCTAGACAGTACACTGATATTATACATACTCAAAGGTCCTGGTATGTGTTACCTTGTTGGTAATGAATGCTGATTGCAAAGCGACACATTCATGGACAGCATGCGGTTATGCTCACTGACTGTAAGTGGTCACAGAATGACAACGAACCTTCTGTAATGGATGGTTGACAATATTAAAAATACTCAACATTGCTTCACTGAATTTGTGATTTTCTAGCTACAGACAGCATGCAAGCGCAGGGCTGACAACCATCCATGTGGGGAGACCTATTTGAGTTGGAATTTTTGACAATGACCAGTCCAAAACTGTAGCTGGGATTTAACTACAGAGTATGTTCACACACTCTATACAATCACATGAAATCCGATTCAGTATGCACAATAATTAACTTTAGCAGGAAGAGATACGCAAAGGAGTCCAAGTGTACAAGAACAGTTGTGCAAACTGTGTACAAGGCAAACTTATACACCAAGATCAAAGAACAACAACCAGCAATAACAGCACTGCCCAAGCTGGCTAGTCTCTCAAATAAGAACCTTTGAATGTTCTGATAAAATTTCAAACATTTAGCAGTTACAATTTTTATTTTACAACTAAATCTACCATTCAGTATGTTTCTCTTTGCAGCCTGTCAAAGCATGTATCTGTTCTGTTCTCAGCCATCCTCGCTATCGAGGGTCGGCCTCATCATGAACAATATTTCTCCAACGTCTCCTGTCTTCCGTCAGTCTTATCATTTAAGCATTTGTCAGCATATGCCAATCATACAATTGATAATTTAATATCTGCATAAGTCATCTACTTTAAACTTATGCTATTTTGAAAATGTTCACATCTAGTCAACGGTAAACGTTTTATTTATTCTTTCCAATCAACAACAAGAATCGTCTGCTTCTTAGATGTCAACACCGATGCTGAATAAAAGAACAAAAAAATCAGACTAGAGTTAGACAATGAAACTTTAAGCAAAAAAAAACCACTTTTATGCATCAGGCAACATTTAACTTAGTTTAGGAATTGGTTTTATCTATGGCACTTTTGACATGGTGTCATATTTGGTCTTTTAAGTGGATGCATCTAGGACTACAATGACTGGTACAAATATACAATAGGATAAAAATACACTTTATGCTTCACACAGATGATCTGTGCAATGGGCACAAGATTTTCATCCAAAACAAGACATAGAATACTAAACTGCATCATGAACTAATTTAAGATTAAATATAAAGCCATATTCACATTAGCATACGGGGTCATCAATAAAGGACGTTTGCATGGACTCATATACACACTCCTGGTGCCATTCTGCTTAAACGTGAAGTTGTGTTAATTCCCCCAAAGCCAGTAACATGCCATACTGGTTAACGTGCCATACAAGACCTGCAGTGTACATGTAGTGTTAAATATTGACGTTTTCAGCATTATCCCTTTTGAAGTGAGGCCCGGTTTACACACTGTTTAATAAGGCATGTCCCATGATGACTTTGTCAATGAGTCCACACTAACGTCATTGGTTCCTGACACCAGACATTTGAAGGCCAATTGGTGTGAAATAATGATCCACTCATACCAAGTCCATGACTTTGCAATACAGTTTTGCTTAAAAGTGGCCATCGATTGAAGCCTTGTATATTATAATAAAGATGCACTAAAATGTTTAAAATATTGCTACCTCATGGTGGCATCATCCTTGTTGTAATTATAAAGAAATCTTTTGCAGAACACCACTGGATCCTGCCTTTAACGATGGCCATGTTTCATCCATCTCACATGTGTTGAAAATTCACATCATACTTCAACACAACTGTCACCTAAAAATGTATACAATCTACACTTTACACAGGAAACTAAAATCATCAAAAGAATTCTACAACTTAATGGGCTACCATAATGTAATTACAATTCTAGTGATGTATGAAATTCCCATGTACACAATCTACACTTAATTAAAAACAGAGAAACTTAAACCAGTACAAGAATTCTAACTTATGAGCTAACTTATGAACCTAATTATGAAATCACAAAATATGAAATTACAACAATTCTGTTATTTAACTACTTTTGCAAATTTAGACTGACATTTGCTGACAAAGTCAGTGTTTTCCTTTTCCAAACCTCCTGATTGCAAAAGAATATTATATCTGTTCATGCTCAAGCTGTCAGACAGTTTATTGTAAAATGCTTGCGATACAGGTGAACATCAGTTTGGAAAAGATTTCTTTCTAAACTCTTATGCCTAGTTATTGCATGCAGACTGTGCAATGAGACATTTATCATCATAAAGATATAGCTCAGGGGTGGGCAAACTACGGCTCGCGGGCCAGATCCGGCCCGCCAACGCTTTTTATCCGGCCCCCCAACACATTTTATCTGGTACAAACAATTCTTCAGAAAAGTAAAAAGTCATAAAATTCAGACCGCAAAAAAATTCCTCATGCTGCTTTCTTATTTGCTATTCCGGTTTGTATTATTCGCATCCACTTACATGTGTGAACAAACATTTTCAACTTTGAAGATAAACAAATCCAAGTAAAAATCTCAGTTAGCTGGTCTAAATTTCAACTCCATAATACGAATGTGAACTTAGTCTCTCGAAGCCGTTATTATCGGCTTCTCCAGCTCCGAGTGGTTTCTCGCTCTTTCTCATGATGCCCTATAGTGGCTCTTGCTTTCGTTACTAGTCGAATTGACCACTGTTCATCGACTCTCCTTGGCCTCACTTTGGAGTTCTGGGGCGACTAGATCGGGTTCTGTGCTCGGCTGCTTGGCTCATTGTGCGAATTCCCAAATTCGGCTGTGTCTTTGCCTACATGCGCGATGTGTTGCACTGTCTTGCTGCCTGTGGCCCAACGGATCTCATACCGGATTCCTGCTTTGGTTTCACGCTGAACCCTCGGCTGTGCTCCAGGGGTGATCTCTGCCGCCCAGTGGCCGACGTTGTAGCAGGCCCTCCATCTGGAATGACCTACCATCAGAGCTGCGTTTGCTACCTCTGACCAATCTAACTGCGTTTTATAAATCACTTAAGTCTTTTTTCAATAGTCGTGTAGGCCCTATGGGCTAGGAACACCCTGAGTAGGTTTGTTGAAGGTGAACTATATAAGTGCCCAGAATTAATGAATGCAACAAGCGCAATCACTCTGGAATAAAAGAAAATTGTTATACATGTTCATTGTTTACAGTTTCATACATCTCACAAGTTACAGCCAAAGTACAATTACTTTTAATTCGGTAAACTTTTACAATTTTAGTTGTTATTAAAAGTTAGAAATTTTGTATGTGGCCCCCCGAAATGTTTTGGCGTGTAATGTGGCCCAATGTGCCAAAAGTTTGCCCACCTCTGATATAGCTTGTCTGACTTGTTGTGCATACTGTATTATAATTTATCCTCACTTTCTATAATATGCTAATAGAAAAGGTTGATAAAATTCACATGATTTCAAAATGATTCTTATCCCAAAAAGGTCACCTCACAGAAATTCGTGCCAGAAAGAATTTATAATAACCATTACCAAAGCACAAAGATGATTTCATGAACCAATGAAAACAATACATGTGTTGGACAAGACGTATCTGTTGTGATTTATGAAACAGAAGCAATGAAATAAACTAGGAATGAAAATGTACGTCTTGAAGCATCCGAAACTAGAATGTAACAATGAAATGACTGTACCTGACTGTGGCTGTCCACTGTGAAGTGAATGAAGTCATGGAATACATGATGCTTGTCCTATTATCTTTGTGAATCCATGCTAAACGTGACTAAAGATATGAATGAATCCAACCTCTGAGAATTCATGACTGATTTCTTACTAGAAATGGTCTTTGTGAACAAACTTTTCCTGCCTGGCTGTCGTAATACTAAACAGTTGTATTCATTTGTCACAAGTGATTCAGGAAAGAGAATGTGATTCTGCACTTTAGGTTTACACATTACTTGCTTGCGACAGGGTTTATCAAACAAAAGCCTTAATGATACCATGATAGTGAATTTAATACAGGCCCTGAACCATATTCTGGGAACAAATACTTTTATCAGACATAAAATCCAATCAAAATCATTTATATACTAGTATTCATTCATTCATTGTGATGAACCCCAAGTCACCTGTGAAAACTAGATTCAAGATCAGAAAAGTCGCTCAAAACTCATTATTTCTCATTCGTTTACAAGGCCTTGGATATCTAACCACATCTTCTCCTTGTGGCTGACTATACGCACCTCAGATTCACACTTATGAGTGAACGAGTGTGCGTTACAAATTTTATTAATAATAATAATAAAGTTCTCTGATCAGTCACAGATATAAAACCATAATAGCATAAGATTCATGTAGTGAATTTATGTTAAGACAGTCACAAAACAATAAACAATAATGTAATGTAACTGTACATTTCTATATCATCTTCAAACACAAGACTGGGTCAAAATGGGTTATGTAACCTGTTGAATAATGTCAGCATTTACAACAAATTTTTATAAATGGATTTAAGATGTTTGTGATGAAATGAAAATTTATTTTTCACAAAAACGAACAAGACAAGAATATTGTATCCAATTCCAAGCTGGACTCAAAAGAAAGAAAATCAAAAATTTGTCCAATCAGAGATTGAACAAACAACTCATAGCAGAACTTATACATACACAGAACTTATATAGTTCTAAAGAGTGTCTTCAAATCATAATTTCATTGATTTTCATGCTAGTGGTAATTTACTTTCAAAAGAATAGTGGCTGGCAATTCAAGCAGCAACAGCCTTAAAATAAAATTAATAAAATTTCTGTAAATATAAGATAATTGTCAAACAATTCTATAAATCCTTTGTTAGTAAGCAAGACCAAGTATCTAAGACCTTTAACAATACCATAAATGTTGTGGAATTCACGGCATTGTGCTATTCTTAATTTACAGCAATATAAAGTTCTGAATCACAAAGATCCCAGAGACTAATATAGAATGGGACTAAGTGCCAAAAGCAATTAATCATATCATTCAAAATATATGTTTGTTACATCTTACAAATACTAAAGGCCAAACACAGTTCTTTATAACATATTTTATCTGATATATTGGTTGTATTTGGTAACATTAAATCAAAGTGAGTTAAAGAAAGGACAAAATTTTTCTGGCTAAGAACATACAGTTAAATCTATGTTTTTTAATTGAACTGCCTTTGCATCATAAGCAGCAACATATTCAACAGCATAAAAGGAGAAACACAGTGTAGTTACTGCCAGATAAACAATTCTTTTTAAAGTCCAGACTGCATTGGAAATTTCAAGAAAAAGTTACATGCAACCAAACCAAATCAGAAACTGGATTGATGTTTTGGCAGCCTATAAGAGCATGATTAAACTTGGCAACCTGCCAACCTTCGACATAAAATCTTCTCACAATAGTCACACCATCTGTCTTGTACAAAGTCACTTAACTAAAGTTTGTATCAGTTACAACTGTCACT
Organism: Aporrectodea caliginosa; assembly: GCA_020284085.1. NCBI lineage: Eukaryota > Metazoa > Annelida > Clitellata > Crassiclitellata > Lumbricidae > Aporrectodea > Aporrectodea caliginosa. Next base: position 93,020 of record JACEVL010000895.1, read on the forward strand.
TTGTCCACTGCAGTTAGGACGTGGTAGGGCTAACTGTAGAGAAATTACAGCAAAGGGACACAAGTCATAAACATGGTCCAGTCATTACTTGAGCATCTGCTCATGTTTGCGCTTGTTTTCTTCATATTCTATACACTGCTTAATTTTGAACATAGCCTTTTCCACTGAATCCGCCGATCCTTTGATCGTAACGATTCGGTTATGAGTGCCCGGAGCAAAGACACCTTTCTTTGATATATGAATTGTGGTCGAAGTCTGCTTCTGAATTTCTACAATGCCTCTGCCACCCTGACCAAGAATAGCTCCTACAATATTTTCCCCGACCTGCAACTCCTTACCTACTTCATGGAAGTTATCCTGGCTCACACCAAAGGATGGACCAGCAGAAAATGCTAAAGCATTTCCATCACCTCTAGGATTTGAACCCCAGCCCATAGCTACACTAGCCATGCTACTATCAAAAGGACTACAAACTCCTGATGCTGGCTTGAATCCAAATGGCTCAACTGGAAATCGGTTACCACCCAAAACAGTCACCATCTCCTCCAATGACATATTGTTATTTCGCGGTGGTCCAACACTTACACCGAGAAATCCATAATTGGCTAGGGTGCAAACAGCTGCTGTTATCTCATCGCTGGATGGAAATGAATACCCAGAATTTCTGAGTGCTGACCTGAGAGACTCAGTACATAGCTGGGGTGTTGGCCTCATTGCTCCTAGGAACATTGGGTTGGCGAAGTTTGGGATGACTGCTGGTGGTACAGGAGGCCCCATATAATCGTTGTTCACTACAACTGGTCCAGCAAAGTCACTGTAACTGATGTTAGGACAGGAATCGCTCATCGGATCTTCAACAATCATCTTGAACACGAGTTCAAAGGCCTGAATCATCTGTGTCGGGGAACCTGCAGACAACAGCAACAAATGCTCAAGCTATCACATAAACTTTTGAACCCACGTATTCAATACAGGAAGAAATATATAAATACAGGAAAGTGGTGGTGCAGAGGTATTATGACCAAAGTCAATGTTAAAGGAAGCATATAAAAATGAGAAAATGCATTAAAAAGAACCATATACAGGGTGGGCCAGCATAAATGCACCGACTTTGCATGCATATAACTCAGCAAATTTTTTACATTTATACTTAATGCCAAATTAAAGATATTTCATTCTAGTATTAAGATTCAAACACATTTGTTATTGTCTTTAGCCTACATGATGTAGATCGTGACATAACAACAGTAATCGTTTTTGCAGTAACTAGCTAATAAAAAAATCACGACAATTTTTGCAGTAATTGCACACAAAAATTAAACCATATAGCCAGAAATTTGTACTGCACAGCAACATTAATTATTAATTAGGAGTTAGTCTGTCGGTCTTTTCTAATCAAATGAATATTCAATATGTCTACATGCTCATTGTTAGCGGTTGTGCGCGCTGTGCGTACCGATTTGCGTGGTTGACGACGCGAAGTTCCTGTTTCATCAATTTTCCGTATCAGACGATTCAACGTATTTTTATCTTACAGGAAACTCTTTAATCATTTGAAACGCATTAAATCCCTTATCAGTTCCAAAATTCGGATGAAAACTTGATCATCGTCTGTCAACGGCGCCCGTCATTAATGCAAAAATGGTAGCTAACGCTCTTCCAACCATTTCCTTAAAATTTAAACTAGTACCAGTTGTTTTTCAAAGCTAATACTAGAGTGAAATATCTTTAATTTACGCATTAAGTATAAATAACTTACAAAAATTGGCTGAGTTATATGCATGCAAAGTCGGTGCATTTATGCTGGCCCACCCTGTATTTAGATATGTAAAAGTTTGGAGATCCGACACCTCTGCATGAGCAATTTAACCACTGCCATCAATGGGGTCGGGAGAACAATCTCCCACGGTTGCCAGCATGCATGCAAGTGCTTAAAATGCATATCAAGTTCAAGGAATATATTAAACAGTGCAATCCTCTCAGCAATGAAGCCACGTCAACTTCACAGCAAATTTAATGTTAAACTTAGGTCATGTATGTGAAGACAAGTCAGTAAAATGCACTGTCAACTTTATTTAGCACATGCAGGTGTTTGTTCTGTTTTTCAGCAGAACATATCAGTATGGAATTGCATCATTATTCATTGGAATATTTCTTGAACAAACTGTTGTGCTGAAAGCAGTTCAGATATAGTGAACTGTTGCTTTCATTTGGGTCTTAGCACAATATCTGCAGGCTCGAATGTCATGTAATTAATTAATTAAAAGCCTTGTTTTGAAAAGTTCAGCCAATAGCAACAGAATGTGTTCAACAGAAGGTTGCTACCTGAAATATTTACAACACGCTCCATCATCTGTGTATCTTGCGTTTTCTGTGAGATCTGAACATGGCCTCCAGTCTCTTCGTTGATTTGCCTGATGTAGCATCCTCCCTTACCAATAATCATACCAACCGTACAGTTAGGTACCACAAGCTTAACCTGATCAAAGAAACCAATAAACTACTTTATATGATATCCAAGATAAGTTTGAACTAGGATCCTACATACAGCATACGACTATACCCTGTTAACTAACAGTTGTACAGTAAACTAACATAAATAGAATGTTCCAGCAGACACTGGAACAGTTTTCCACAGCCAAAAAATGAAAAATTTGGAGTTCTTAAAGTTGATTTAAGATATCATTTTGAGATATTAGGTAAACTTAGAAATCTGTGAACTAAAATAGTCTTATTGAAGTGGCACCATATAAACTACTAGCTTAGATATAAGTAACGCTTATCATTAGAGCATTACATCTACTATTGTTACATCTACTATTGTTACATCTACTGCATGTATCGGTGCACAATATTAAGCAAATTCTTCAATATAAAAAAGCTGACTTTTTAGGACTGATTTTGTGCATGAATACAAAAGCTAAATAACTGAGGACCAGAATGACAGCAATGTTAAAAATTTGAAAAACAGCCTTCACTGGCAGCCCCTGAAGGTTAATTGTCTATAAACACTTATCATTCATTCATTCATTCATTCTGGAGATTTATATAGCGCCCCTTCAAGAAATCTACTCAGGAGCGCTCCCAGCCCAGCCAAAAAGTTTAATAACAGACTGCAGGTATATCGAAACAAAAGCTGAACCATTTGAAAATAACAACTTGCCTTTAATTCTTCTCCAGATTTGTCATGCTTCTCATGAAGGCTTTCCCAAATCAATTCATGTGCTTGTTTCACTTTTTCAGCAGCACCATTTATGATACATATTCTGTCCATTGTACCTTTATTTCAGAAATATATATGTTCATCATCATCACAATCACTGTCACTAAAAAAGTCTAAACTGAAACCTAATAATGACCATATACCTACACTTTTAACTAGCAGACCTCAAGCATGGATCACTGACATCGTTCAACCAGTTAACAAGTGCAATGCTACCCCCATGTTTAGTTAACGTCTTGCTTCATCTTAGTCTATGATATCATTCCACATCATGTCGATGTTTTAATTGCTCCATGCAGTGCTGTGGAAGCAGGGGATTGAATGACAGCCCATAACATCTTGTGCTGCACACTAAAGAGGTCTGCGGTCAGGGCCTGCATGACACTGAAATACATAGCTCCCCAAGATATATGAAAAGAAACATACCAGGGTAGAAGTCGCCACCTTGCGACATTTTGATGATCGTTCCTGTTTCGGCCTGCAGTTTTGTTATGGTTTCACCACCTTTTCCAATTACAACGCCCGTCAAAGGTGATGGAATAAGCTGCTTTAATAAGATTGAATCACCTAGTAGGACAAAACCAAAAAATCAAACAAGATTTAAGTAAGAGCAGAATTTAAAAACCTAACATTCATTCAAAGTTAATTTGATTGTAAATAGATTAAATAAATAGATTAAAACGCCTTGAGACTCTCCATAAACGTGCCATACGTGTGACTTGCTTACTGGGATGGTCTGATAGTACAAAATTAATATTTAAAGAGCACAATATTCTAAAATTGAATGATATTACAAAATATCAAATTGGACTATTCATGTACTGTTATCATTATGGGCTTCTTCCATCACTGTTTGATAAATATTTCCTTAAGGGTGTAGCTATCCATGGACATGATACTAGAGCATCCTGTAAATATCGAACCCCAGGGGCACGAACCAGGACTAAGCAGTTCTCAATTAAATGCTCAGGTCCACCACTTTGGGATTCTCTTCCTCTAAATTTAATAAATATATTACACATGGCTCAATTTAAAGCTCAACTGAAACATTATCTCTTGAACACATAAAAAGAATATGACTCGATAGATTGTACCTTAGTTAAGATTGTTTATAATGTACAACTGTGAACATTATAATCTGTTTTGTTTTGATTTTGTTTGTTTGTTTTAAATCTTGTACTGCAATGTTTTGTTATTTAGTTGTTTTGGCTATGATTTAGCCCTAACACTGTTATTTAAGTTGAATTTTCTATAACTATATGATCATAAAAATCGTCTTGCCATCAGTAAATGTAATATGGAAAAGGGCAGCCCTGCAATAGCGGATTATTTTATCCTTTAGGGCTGTCCTGTTGACGGCATCAGCAGATTAACATTTTTTTTTTTTTAAACGACTGATTGTTAATTAATTGTGCTGTTGTTGATTCAATAAACGGTTTGATTGATTGATACATGTAATCAAAATTTAATCAAATATCATTGTTAATATTTCACTTTTATTGCAGGCAAAGGTTAACCATTCTTGAAACCTCTTAAAGCACTCCATCAATCTCCAAAAGCCATGCACAGCTAGGTAGCTCTGCGTCTGGATATTATTTGGCTTAAGAATAATATTCTAATTCAGTTAAAAAAATAGAAGCTGGATTGATGAAAATAATTGTTTCCATAAGTATAAGATGGATTGGTGAGAATAATTCTTTGCTTGAATAAAAGTTCGATTGATGAAAAATAATTTTTTGCTCAAATAGAAGTAGGATTGATGAGAATTTTTTCCCCTTAAATGGAAGCTGGATTGATGAGTTATGATGGACATCAATTGGTAGACTGCTTACTTGCCAACGTCAAGTACGGCATTGAGGACATTAAAATAATTTAGCAACGTAAACTACTGGATAACCAAAATTCTGTTACGAGGATTGGGGTTACGGGATTCGCCACGCACCCGTTGCACGCTTTTACACTATATAGCGCGTCGTTTCAGGAATTATCAACTATTGCAATTAAATAATTAAATAATGGGGAAGGGGGGTCGATAGCGCATTGGATAACATCTGGCGTAGAGAGCGAGAGGTACCGAGTTCGAGTCCCGTAGGGCGGATATGCTTTGTAGGCTGCTATTAGCGCCGTTGTATTGCAGGCTGTCTGTTCTGTTAGTAGTTAAGATTTAAATTGCATAACATGTAAATGTATAGCGCAGTGCGTTTGTCAGGCGCTTAATAAAGAAAAGATTATTATTATTATGTATGAGCACTTGTTATAGCGCCCCTTCAAGATTTCTACTCAGAGGCGCTCCCGACTACAGCACGGACACTGAATCGTAGTTTCACGCCGAAGCCCATGAGCAATTGCGAGTGAAGGACTTGCCCAGGGTCCCTACGCGGTCTTCGGTTTGGGTTTGAGGTGGATTCGAACCCGCAACCCTCCGGCTGCAAGGCACCGAACATACCCCTATACCACCGCGCCCCAATAATAGTCCATTACACAAACCTTGTCTTCGGTTTGGTCGTTTGGAAGACGAAATCTGTCGATCTCCGTCTAACGGCCGTTTCTTAGAATCTGAGTCCTGCATAATTCCTTAATAAATTAATTTTTAGTTAAAAACACAGCGAGCTAATAAACAAAATAAACTGTTTTAATTCCTTATCCGCTTGTAACCAAAGATTACAGATATTCGAAGACATTGTTAGTTGCTGTTTAACGACACTGTGTCATTTATAACATAGATGATTTAGCGTCGCGGCCGTCGCCCTCTTGTATTTCTTCTAGGATAGGGACTGGTATTACCAGAGTACGAGCAGTGGCGGAGTTATTCGAAGGCATTGTGTTAGTGATTGACAGTCATCATCATTAGTATCAGTTCCTGACGCCAGGCATCTTGCGGCGATGGGTACGAAAGAACGATCTCCACTGTCATCCGTCACTCGTTCAAGTCCAGTGCTCCCCTCAGTGTTAGTCCAAGTGATGCTATGTCCTCATTTATATTGTCTATCCATCATATTCTTGGTCTGCCTGTTTCTTTTTCCTTCAAAAAGCAGACGAATCTTGCGTGTAGTGCATTGTGTCTGATGCGGCCAGATTTTACACAGGACCAGTCAGTTGACCGCGTCATTAGTTGAGGCCTTGAGGGTAATGGCACCAGGAACATCTTCTTAATTAAACAATCAAACCATACTACTGAGAGTTTCTTCACAAAAATATTAAATACTGTGTTCAAGTTAGAAGTACTTATATGAAATACAAAGTTTGGCTTACATCTGAAGCAAATGTGTAAACGGAATTATTGATGTGTATACTTGGAATCTCCATTATCTGATCTATGGTCTTATCAGGAATTCACGTAGGGGTGGCACTGGAGAGTAGGGTGGTAAATTCTTTGGAGCACAGCCAGCCAGCACAAAAAACGAGATGCTTCTGAGAGCAAGACAACTGTGCTTGACAAAAATGCACATGTTTTCATAGTGCAAGATCTGACACCAAAGGAGAGACAGCAGAGGAAACTATTGGTGGAGGAGAGAAATCACAGGAAAGCAGCAGTAAAGGATGTCGTAATCTACCAGTACAAAGACTTCTTATTGAGCCAGAAAGTGTTTCAACGCACTTGATTTGTGGCAGGTCCAAACTTGACTATGAATTTGTCAGACAGTAGTATGGTCGAGGAAATGCAATAAAATTAGCACCACTTTGATCAAGTAATCACGTCGGCATCCTATGGAAACTTAAATATCGGTGCAGAGATAAATAAGTCAAGAAATACAAAGAGAGTATACTATACTGGAGGGGTAACTAACTAAAGACAGGAAATATCTTTGTAAGTACTGATTGGGAAAAGGAACTGGAGAATAAAAACGTTGATGAGTTCTGGCAGAGCATTAGAAGACAAAATTTGGAAGCGGAGACTATTTGCGCATGTAGGAACACGAAAGAAGAAGTCACATTTTATTTAAAGAGACCATAAAGCTCATCAAGAAAAGAAACAATCTCTTAAACTTATTCAAGCAAACAGATATCATCAATATGCATTATGAGAAATATATAACAATAAGCGACAAGGTGAACAAAATGTTCAAAGCAGATTAAACAAAGGAAACTCTGAAACTAGTAACACACTTTAAAGAAAGCAAAAAGGCACGTTAGAAGCAAGCAAGTTGTGCAAACGAAAATACTACAGCTTCATAAACGAGATGACACACGATGATATGGATTTCTTCCATTCTTGACTTAACAAATTACAAGATTAACTACTGTGTTTCAGAATAGTATTCAAATTAAAACTGATCATGTGCCAGCTAAATGCTGCAGTTCTTTCTGACAGTGTGTGTGTACATTGTACATTGTAACATACTGTAACATAATTCATACAGCAAAATTAAAATTCATGACTTCCAACATTTAGACAGCAGAAATCAAGACAGCTGTGGAGAATTCTGTGATTTTACAACTTTGATTTAGCAGTTGTCCCTGTATGTGTCTGTTCTGCTCAGTTTCTTATATTTCATTCTCACCTGGTCCCGACTGTTTCAAACTCTTCATTTAACATAGGCTGTTTCTCAATGGACTGACCTACTGGATGGTGACGTGAATGAGACATGCTTTTGGTGCACAATTGGTTGATGCCTTGGTGCATTAGACAGATTAATTAAACAATTTTAAGTGAATGAGCTTCAACTGAAAGAGCCTTTTAACCCTACGATATTCTCTGCACATTCTACTGCAGAGGGAAGCAATTGTCAACTGAGTAGTTACCTATCTTACCTATACTTTCTTCAGCTGACACCATAGACTGTCTGTATCACTGTCTCGGTGGACTGAATTTCTGGGTATTGACCACATTAAAACAATAATAAACAACTGAAATTTGAAAATGCAAAGTTCAGACGTGCATGGCTTGGTTGCAGTGCGACACTGCTGCCTTGTAACTTAGGTATCAGCAATGTACAAGTTATTTATTATTTCAGACTGGTTTACTGTTTGTGGAAAGCCCAGACAGCAACAGTTTCAGTTCAGTTTCTTAGCCTTGGAAGAGGAGGAGGGTGGGTGGCCTGACATTATTATTATTACTATTATTATTACCAGTCAGAGGTAGCTCAAGGGACTGTTCTTGTTGCACAGTAAGTCATTGGCAGCCACTATAACCAGCTTTATAACAAAGGCTTAATGTTTTTGCAGTTCAAATCAATGTTGTCTGCAGCCAACAAAATGTCGATAAAAAGAAAAAGGAATTTTACACTAAAAAAACATTCTGTTTGTGGAACTCATCCAACATTTAACCAACTAAAAACCCACTAGGGTCGCTTTAAGAGTGGTGCCACAATACTGTAAGGCAGTCGCACTTCACAACCCTTATATGTCACAGAACAAGTTTCACTATCCTCGATTTTTATAACATTGGCATAGAAAGTCGAATCGTCTGATCCAGCATCTGCTTCAGCATTCAGTGAGCCTGCGGGGTATGAGTTTGTGAGGAAAGAGGTAGACTGGTGAACTTCAGATGACCTTGTAGCATTACTAGATGCAATCTTCACATCTGTGCATGGTACACTGTGCACTGAGGCCAAGCCGTGGTGACGTACAACCATACCACTGGCCGATGCCTCAGTATCAATAAAGACATTTGGAGACTGTTCGCACTGGATGATGGCAGTTTCAGCTTCTCCTAAATCACCAACAAACATCACGGAACATATAAGACGTTTGAACCCTGCGTGACGGAAATCGATGTGGTTGGTGATGGCTGCCAGACTGTTCAGATGTGCTTCACAGTACATGCAGATGTACAGCAGACGATTTGCATGTTTGTACAAGTAGTGCGATGAAAACAATTTCCGAGACAACGTGATCACATGACAACGTGCACAAACAAACTGCGGTGTAATTCTGATGTCAGAAGAGTCGTCATGGCAAACACGATAAGACACCTTATGACACCGCACATGACCAATACCAAACATTTTACTGTTGCTAGCATGTGCTTGATATGAGTGTTGTGCCACAGCAGAAACGCTGATGCTTGCAAAAGCACATTTGTCAAATCTCGCACACCTGAAGTGCAGAGTCTGTTTAGACTCAAGAGCCACAATCTCGGAAGTTTTAACTCGATCATTGGTCAGCATCAGCGGTTCATCCAAGATGCTGTGTATGTCCTGCAAGTGCCAGAGAAGCGATGCGTGATGATGTGTGACGTAGTCGCATAATCGGCAGTGCATGAGCAGTGTGTGAGTCTTGAGATGAATACTGTTGGTGTTGTTGAGTTCAAGATCGGCACTGTCGTGTTCCTGGACCAGATGGTTGGCCACGTCGAAGATGCTCTGCGAATTGTAGATGCAGTATGGACACTGGTACAGAAGGTCGGAGTCGATTTGCTTGATGATCACTTTGACATTTTCAGTAGTTCCATACTGCTGCCCGATGAAAAGCGTCTCGATCTCTGCGTAAGCGCTGCGATTCAGGTTCCTGCTTGTGTCGATGATCGGCATGGCTTTTGGCTGAAACGGTTCGACACGAATCTTCTTGTTTTTCAAGGGCAGTGACTTGTTAAGCATTTGAGCCCTGAGCTTCGATACGCACTTGGAATTTGCAGCTACAGTCTCGTCCTTCTGCACCATGTTCTGAAGCTGTGGCTGCAAGTTATTATTCACGTTCACCAGTAACTTGACTTGTTGTACATTGCTCGACTCAGATTTTGTGCCCAGAAGCTGATTGAAGACATGCGAAGGAACAGTGAGTGTCTGTAATTTTGAGCTTGTTTCACTGCATTTTGCCATCGCCTGGTCTGTCTGGTTCGCATTCTGAAGTGCCTGAGTGTCCTCTGCAACACCTGTTTGAGATGAAACAACTGAGCTGATCTTAAATGCAGGGTTTGAAGACAATGCAACTGCCTTTTTCAGCTGAACCTGAGGAAGAGGTCTTTGCCACTGACACTCAGCCAGACTAGAAGGATTATCGTTTCTGATGACAGACCACTTGCTTGAAAAGATATTTGATCTTACAGAAGGCTGAACAGCTACAAACAGCCCCATCTGCTCAATTGAAAGAACATTTTGGCAATTCACCGGTTTTCTAGGCGAATCAACTTCAGGACTCCTGAAACTATCCACATATTTCTGAGCCAAAACGTCTGATGAAACTGAATGACAATTTAGTGCATTTACACTAACTGCATCAACCAAGGGCTTAGAGAAACAGTTTTCAATGCTCTCACATCTGCCTACTTGAGTGGCTGGATCATTGGAAAAAGCACGCACCTTCACAGTCATGCTAGAACAAGTTTTTTGCGAAAGGTGTACCATCACATCCAGAAAATTGTCAAACACCGCAGAGCACTTGTGACACGAAACACGCCATTGAAGTGGAACAGCAGCCATGTGCCAGTCCACATGATCGGTCAAATGCCCAACGTTTGATGTCTGAAATTCACATCCACTTGAGCGAAATGGACATTGAATCTGTGGAATCATGTCATTGACACCTACGTCTGAGAGATCCGTAATCAACTCTGATGATCTCCTCGGGTCCTGGCAGGTGGCACTGCCCTCGCTCGTGACTGGAACCGCAGTCATCAAAGTTGAGCTTGCATTTTGAGCAGACTGGGAGAATAACAAGTCATTCTTTGATGTGTCTTTCAAAGGAAATTGATAAGATGCTGGTGAACTGTTGCTAGCCTGAATCTGAGGAGTGTTTATTAGCTGACCAAGGGTAAATGCGACTGGTTTCAAGCCATTACTACTAATTCCGTCAAACTTCTTAACCGGAATTATGAAGAATCCCTGTCCGATCGGTTTTGCACGTCCAGGATCTATACCTCCATCAGTACAGAACTGTCTGGGTAGTGCATCTTTTGACAGATTCCTACTTACAACAGCCTCTTTCACTGTCTTGATCAACTGGCTATTCTTGTGCACGAGAGTAATTTTGGGCACAGTTGGGATTGTTGATAGGGTAGCAACAGTGGCTCGGCTGTGATTCTGTTGCACAGACGATTTTGGCAAAGTGCAGATCAGAGTCTTTGAACCATTGTTGCAAAGGAAGATATTTTTCCCCGTGGTCTCTGCTACCAGACCTTCAGATAAAGAGGAGCAAGGCATCAACGGAGTTTTACTGGGTTTCTGTACTTTTTCCAGGTTTCCGGATGAGAAGTCGAGCTTCCTCTTAACACCATGAACACCAAGTGCAGGTTTACTTTTTATGATGACCACTTTTTGGAGGACCCTGCTTTGAAGTGGGTTTTCTGACATGCTCGCAGAGGGCTGTGGATTTGTGAATTGCTCTCCAGCCATCTTCTAAAATAGAAAAGTTTCACAACTGTCACATCTCCAAACACCTTCCGTTCATTTCCAACCTAAACTAATCTTCTTTCATTTGTCTCGAACTCTAATCTTTTACACTCTATGATTTTTCGTTTCCATCACTATCAGATGCTGACTAGAGTTTCTTCTACAGATTATCAAATCTGACTACCATTTAACCTCAAACAATCACTATATAACTAATGCCCTGTGCATTATGTTAATGGTGCTATAGAAGTCATTACATTAAATGAAGTAGCATAACTGAACAATCGCTGGCTGGTGTGGTGTTAGAGCATTCGTACATCTACACTCATTATTATTGCACCTTAGTACTTAATAAATATGAAAAATAATTAAATTAGAATACTAATTAATATATTAACTTAAGAGCAGTCTGTACCTACACTGCATTAAATAATGAAATATTAATACTTAATTACTATTCAGCATTAACACTTAACCTTTATTTACTAACATATGAGAAGTATGAGAAGCTAGTAGTAATCTAGCAATGCACTAATATATTTTACCAAAACATCATTAATCAATGTGTCATAGCAGTTATTAATACTTAGCCCTATAATATTAATATGCTAAACTAAAGTTTATTGCTGAAGTACAGCTGATCAGGAACATTTTACACATGCATTTCTAGAGTGCCACCAAGCAGATGGCACCGGCACATTTACTCTACGCAAAGCACTTTTGTCTGCTAAGATAAAAGGCCAGAACCTCTGCTTTATATCCAATATCCCAACTGCAGAGCATGACTGAAATCATTGCAATTATTATGTATAATATATATCTAATGAAGCACTGTATAAAAAATACATTGTTGTTGGCTTTTCATTCAGATTAACAACCTTCAAGAGAAAGACACACCAGCAGCATAGCATGCGAAAGGTGTTTAAGTCATTTATTGTTTTAAAATTCCCTGACTTTCCAGAAAACTTTCCAAAAAAATTCCAGATACAACTATTAATGAAAGTTTGAAAAATAAAATTATTTTAATATTTTTTACTGGAGCCTCCATCCCTACACGGTCCCTTTCACCTATTCATTTTGAAAAGTTCAGTTCAACAAAATGAATATGCTTACCAACATGATCTTAACTGCTCTTCAAAATACCCAGTACCCAAATGTGACTCACATAATTATGTAAGAAACTTGAACGAACTATGTCAGTGTTACATTACAACTGAAAACAAAAAATGTTGTCCTCAGTAACTTTTTCCCTGACCAACAATGAAAATCCCTGACTTTCCCTGACTTTCCAGACACTTCTGAAATTCCCTGACTTTCTAGGTTTTCCAGAAATGTGGGAACCCTGCAAGGCCGTATTTAGGGGGGTGTTTTGGGTGTTTAAACACCCCCCGAAATTAAATAATGTATAATATAAATATACATTTACTAACATATACGGTGTAAGAACTAAGAGCGCTCATGTGAACTTAGATGATACAGCTCTACAGTGCTTTGAGAGCTCACAGCGCTCCTCCAAACCCCTTGTAGACGGTTGACTTGGTTGCTTGTCGGCTTGTTCAAGAACGGGTAAACACCCCCCGAAACAAAATCCTGGCTACGGCCTTGGAACCCTGTAATTATTTCTAAAGCCACTCAAAACCCAGTAACCTAAAGTCCATTTACAATAACCAATCCCAAATTTTTTCTAGGAAATTGTCCGTCAATACAGTAGATTGTTCGAATCACGTTAATAGAGCCCACTGTTACCAGATGTTACATATGACAATGTGCATTTTGTGATTGGGACAGCAGACACTTGGGCAAGAGCAAAACAAGAGGAAAATGTATCTTCAATATAAATTTTAGGAATCCGAATCAGAAACCCCTTTTACCCTTCACTCACACCCTCACCATATGGTTGTCCGATATTATCTCTAGAAACACCTGAACACGGCAAAATGTTTAGAAAAAAAACATAATAGAAATTATATATATATATATATATATACCAGTTATATTATGTCAAGCATGGATTCCGGTTTCCCTCCTGTAGAGGCGGTTTCCAGACCTCCAGGTCTACCTGACCCTGACCTACTATTTTGAGGCAAACTTCTACAACCTCTGGTTATGGCTCATATTCAATTTACAGAAAAGTAAGAAAACGATATTGAATCGTATCACAATCATTTACCACATATTGCATTTCTTACATCCAGTCACAATCAACGAGGTAATGGTCACAATGGGCACGGACTCTATAGACTATAGCACGCCATGCAGTCACCGAAAGCTAAACGTAAGCTATCAGTAGCCTAGCAAACAGCCCCCAGAGCGACTTAGGTGTGCTTACTGTTTTAGAAAAGCAAAAATTAGCTCGATCAACCAACGATTGTCGATCAACCAACGATTGAAGTGCGCTGTAGCTTTCAGAGGAAATCGTTTCTCTTTTCTCTTATCTTAAGTCTTCACGAACAGTTTCTGCTCGAGAACGAATTTAAGCGAATTTAATCACGTGAATAGGGGATCGGTAATCATTTCAACGAGGGTTCCTGTACCTGCTCCACCGCTGCATTAATTTGTAAATGTTATTGTAATTGTAATCGAACATATATATAGCGCCGCTCAAATCAGCAGCGCTCTCGACCTGCTTCAGTGCCTGCGTCAGCGAACAGGAAAGTCTTAAGGCGTCTACGGAACTGGGCAGGTGAGATCAGGGCTGTTAAAGGCTTGGTTATTTGATTTTTATTTTGGTTTAAAAAAAAAAAAAAAACCAAGAAACTGCAAATTTTGGTTTTTTTTTTTACAAATTTCAAAATTATAAATGCCAAAAATGTCGTCTCTTCAACTCTCTTGGCAATTGTTGTATGGTTTTTTGTTAACTTCGTCTTATGACATTCTACGGTTCTACTGTTCTAGTTAATTTCATCTGGGATTATTATTACTGAAAGGGATTCGAAACGGACAAAAATTGGGTTATTGCCCTAGATTATGTCTGTGACTCTGATTTTACATCCGGGACCTTTGCAGGTCAGATCAGTTTAGTCCCGTTTCTTTTCTGGACGACTGTCGTTACGAAACGAAAGCGACTTAATTCAATAAAAAATATTTGCAACGTATGTATCTTGTAAATTACTAAAACAACGTCGATAATGATTTATTTGGCTTTGTTTGCGTTTGCTCCGTCGAGAGTATTTACCTGCTGAGTGCCCGGATGACAGTGTAATCTAAAAAATAAATGGTCACATACATCGCCCGCGATGTTTCAGAAAAGACGATCTCTGATTGGCTGACATATTGCCGCTGCGTATCCCGTAATAATAGTCCCAGATTTCATTTATATGCATCTGATTAATTTGAACGGTATTATGCCATTTTTATGAGCTTTATGATCCGAAATAGGAAAATCTGAAAAACAAAAAAACCAAATAAAACCAAAAAACCAACTTTTCATTTTGAAAAAAGTTTGGTTTTTTGCACCCCTGGGTGATATGGCTAGTAGGCCTAACTCAAGGCGAAGAGACTGGGGAAGAGAGTTCCAAGCTGATGGGCCAACACGGGTAAAGCACCTAGAGTGGGCCGTAGCAGAACGCCTGCGAGAGACAACCATAAGGCCACGAGTAATGTAGGCCTAATAATAAAAACTTCGAAATTTTTCAGCGTTACATGAGAGACGCATCAAATAAAGACACAGGTTTATTCACCGATGCTAAGCAGACTCCTTTTCTCCATATTACACAACCTCAAGCATGTACTTCGCCAACTCCTACCTCCAGGGCCGTTTTAAGGTCGTCGTAGGCCCTAGGCACTCGTGCATTTTTGTAGGCCCCAACTGAAACTGTAAGCGAGTTAATGCGGGAAACAGTGATGGATAATTAATTAATTAGAAATTACTTAATTAGCTAATTAATTAGTTTTGTAGCTAAATTCTTATTCTAATTAATTAGTAAGAAACATTTTGCTAATTCTAATTCTAATTAAATAATAAATAATAACTAATTAAAAGTTGTCTAATTCTAATTAAAATTTCATAATTAGCTTCATAGTTACGTATAGCCTACATATTACCTCACCCACGTTTTGCTGGATGCCTTCATGTAACAAGTAAACATCAACCAATATTTTGAGTTTTAAGTTTTTTATGATATCTTTCAAGGAAGAATTGCCTTTTGTTATGACATGTATTTATGAAAACTTTCAGTAGGACCTACATAAAAGAATCCAACAGTAAAGTAACAGTAATTGGAAAGTGCCTGTTTTACAATTACATTCTTAGCTTCTAGTTAGAAAATAATGTGAGATTTCTCAGCGTTTTCCAGCTGCATCTCAAACATTAGGCCCATGTTGTTCCTATAACACCAGCATCAATGAAGCGAGAATTTGGTGTTGCAAGATTTGTTACAAATGAGTAAAGAAATAGGCTTGAAGACAATACCGGTGAGTCACGAATGTTTGCTGAAAGTAAAACTGTGGCTGAAATTATTAGGACACATTAGGGCTCGGTGCTGGATTGATGATGCTCCTGCAGGGCAGAGTCCTCCAGCCTCTGTATCCGGGCCTAATACGTCTTCACCCGTGGTTAGCATCCGTTTCCTATGGATCCGGACGCGTCATCAATCTCCGACGGTGGTCAGCCTACAAAACGCCTCCGCCGCCGCCGCCGTCGCTGCCGTCGTCTCCTCTGCTATCGCTTACGCTGCTAAAGGGTTAATATGATCAGCCTGTTGTCGGCCATCTTGAACGACGAGACCCGGATGAACGTGCTCAGAATGCATCCCACTCTGTCTCCTCCCTTGCTCTCCTAAAAAAGAAATGATTTCGTCCTCCTACTTTAAGTAAATTAGTTACTTCTTTCTTACTGTTATGGTTTGTGACTGAGAGCGGCGAACCAGTCTACAGAATTAAGGTGAAAGCCAATTTCTGTAACACATTTATTTCCTTTTCCTCTTATGCTATAGTTCGAGCACATGGATGAGGCTATTTAGTGTGTGGAGAAAGACATATTTTATTGAGTAGAGTTTGGAATGAGTAATTCTGATGCAGCCGATGTTTTGCTTGAATATTCTATGCTTAAAAAGAGCGATGGTTTAATTCTTGGGCAGAAATTACAGCCACTTCTTACTTTGTTGGAAGTTCTACCTGTTTCATCTGCTGAGTGTGAAAGAGGATTTAGTCAGATGAATTTATGTCACACTAGTGGAAGAAACAGGCTTATGGTGAGTTCAGTGAATGATCTGTTGATGATTAGCATCAATGGTCCACCTCTTACTGCATGGAATGTAGAAAAATATGTTATTTCTTGTCTTAAAGCTGGCAGACATGGTGCTTTGGACAAAGACACTAGGTTACCAAAGAAAAAAGAAATTACAAAACATAGTCCAAAATTATTTTTGTAAACTACCAGGTATAGTGTAAGAATCTATGCATTATGGTGTGTGTTATTGAATTACTTTCCAAAACCAGGTGTTTTGTCTATGTGATCATGCATGGGCGTTTTAGGGGGTGGTTTTACAGGTTCAACCCCCCCCCCCCCAAATAAATGCATTGTTATTAAAAACTAAATATGTAGAAAAATACGACCATTTCCAATGGAAAACCCCGAAAACTTAAAAGTTAAAACCCCTCTGAAATTTTTTTCCTGGCTATGCCCCTATGATTATGTAATTTCTTTGTTATGTCGCATAGATACATTTAAAGAAGAAACTAAGATATCTCATGAGTCGTCAGTTGTTTCATATTAACAACATTAAAATTTAATTTAGTCCTGTGATCGTGTACTTTCGAAATCTGCAAAAATTTTCGACCCCCCCAGTTAGTTTTTGACAACTAAAACACTGGCTACTACTATTAATTATTACTGGTTTGCATTAAAACCCTGTTGTTATTGAAAGTTTTTTTTACATTTCGCTGTTAGGCTATTATTAGTTATTGATTTTTTTTGCAATAAAATAACTGTCAACTTTTGGAGCTGACTTTCTGTATTTGTTACAGTCTGAACAGACGATTGGACAATGTTCTGAATGAACGAGCAGTTGTGAATGTTCTTTTGATTCCATTCCGTACATTTGTAATGAGCCCCACGGCAGTTGGCAGCTGCTGCTGCTGTTGCCATTGATGCTGTTGCTGCTGCTGTTGTTGTTAATGTAGCTGCTGAAGCTACTGATGCATCATGAAACTGCATGGACATTAATATCTAATCTTCAGAATGGGTGCTGCTGTCTGGGATGATGATGTAATGCCGTCTGATGGCTCGGGGTGAATTGGTGCAATGGCCAATAGGTTGCTCATTTGAGGCTATACATTGTTGATGCTGACCAGAATCAAACGAGCGATGTATATAGGCCTACAGACGAAAGTACCGTTACAAAACACCAAAAAAGAAAAGGCATAGGACTATACGTGAAAGACAGATGAAGTCATTAACGAGACATCCACATCTGGGCACATATATCAGTCATTGAAGTAACACAAGAACTATGCACATGAGGCTAAGTCACAGAAACAAAGAAGAACACGATTTAGACGATCGACACTCTGGCACATCATAGCAAGTGAGCGCAAGCAGGCAATCATGATAGTCAGTCTAATAAGTGATTCTTAAAGGAACAGCCCACGGAAACTCTTTCTTGTTCGAAGTAATGTAATGTCATGCAGCGCCGCCGCTAGGATTTTAATTGTGTACGCACAATCAGCATGCGACCATGCGTATAGGCCGGGCCCACGAAAATATGTGGGGGGATACGAAGAACGAGCGTCCGCACTTTTTTGAATTTCCACACTGTAATGGTAGCAGTTTAAGCAGTCATCTGAACAAAATTGCTCTATAAATTCAGTGGTGGTAGCACCAGCTGTCACTGGTAGCTAAGATGTAGTTTGATTCGTTTTTACTTTGACTGCAGACAATACTATAGTAGCAAACCAGACATTTATCGAAATTAATATAAAAGCTAGAAAATAAGTTCAATTTCCAAGAACGCCATCGGCCTAAGCCTTAAGGTATAAACATATCGTGGAGGGTAGGGAGGAAGAGAGCAAATGGAGGAAAGGGAGGAAGAGAGCAATTGGAGGAAGAGGTGCGAATGGGTGGAAGGGAGGAAGAGAGCGAAAGGGAGGAAGAGAGCAGGTGGAGGGTAGGGAGGAAGAGAGCGAAATGGAAGAAAGGGAGGAAGAGAGCTAAATGGAGGAAAGGGAGGAAGAGAGCGAAATGGAGGAAAGGAAGGAAGCGAGCGAAATGGAGGAAAGGGAGGAAGAGAGCTAAATGGAGGAAAGGGAGGAAGAGAGCGAAATGGAGGGTAAGGAAGTAAGAGAGCGAAATGGAGGAAAAGAGAGCGAAATGGAGGAAAGGGACGAAGAGAGCGAAATTGAGGAAAGGGAGGAAGAGAGCGAAATGGAGGAAGAGAGCGAAATGGAGGAAAGGGAGGAAGAGAGCGAAATGGAGGAAAGGGAGGAAGAGAGCGAAAGGGAGGAAGAGAAGCGAAATGGAGGAAAGGGAGGAAGAGAGCGAAATGGAGGAAAGGGAGGAAGAGAGCGAAATGGGAGAGTAAGGAGTAAGAGAGCGAAAGGGAGGAAGAGAGCAAAATGGAGGAAAGGGAGGAAGAGGCGAAATGGAGGAAAGGGAGGAAGAGAGCTAAATGGAGGAAAGGGAGGAAGAGAGCGAAATGGAGGAAAGGGAGGAAGAGAGCGAAATGGAGGAAAGGGAGGAAGAGAGCGAAATGGAGGAAAGGGAGGAAGAGAGCGAAAGGGAGGACGAAGAGCGAAATGGAGGAAAGGGAGGAAGAGAGCGAAAGGGAGGAAGAGAGCGAAATGGAGGGAAAGGGAGGAAGAGAGCGAAATGGAGGAAAGGGAAGAAGAGAGCGAAATGGAGGGTAAGGGAGTAAGAGAGCGAAAGGGAGGAAGAGAGCGAAATGGAGGAAAGGGAGGGAAGTGTGCAGAAATGGAGGAAAGGGAGGAAGAGAGCGAAAAGGGAGGGAAGAGAGCGAAATGGAGGAAAGGGAGGAAGAGAGCGAAAGGAGGAGAGAAGAGAGCTAAATGGAGGAAAGGGAGGAAGAGAGCGAAATGGAGGAAAGGAGGAGGAAGAGAGCGAAATGGAGGGTAAGAAGTAAGAGAGCGAAATGGAGGAAAGGGAGGAAGAAGAGCGAAATGGAGGGTAAGGGAGGAGAGAGAGAGGAATGGAGAAGAAGAGAAGAGAAATGGAGGAAAGGGAGGAAAGAGTGAACGAAATGGAGGAAAGAGAGGAAGAGAGAGGAAATGAAGGAAAGGGAGGAAGAGAGCGAAATGGAGGAAAGGGAGGAAGAGAGCCAAATGGAGGAAAGGGAGGAAGAGAGCGAAATGGAGGAAAGGGAGGAAGAGAGCGAAATGGAGGAAAGGGAAGAAGAGAGCGAAATGGAGGAAAGGGAGGAAGAGAGCGAAATGGAGGAAAGGGAGGAAGAGAGCAAAATGGAGGGAAAAGGAGGAAGAGAGCGAAATGGAGGAAAGGGAGGAAGAGAGCAAAATGGAGGAAAGGGAGGAAGAGAGCGAAATGGAGGAAAGGGAGGAAGAGAGCGATATGAAGGGTAAGGAGGAAGAGGGAGCGAAATGGAGGGTAAGGAGGAAGAGAGCGAAATGGAGGAAAGGGGAGAGATGAGAGCGAAATGAAGGAGAGGGAGGGAGGAGAGAGAATGGAGGAAAGGGAGGAGGTGCGAATGGAGGAAAGGGAGGAGGAGGGAATGGAGGAAAAGAGAGGAGGTGAGAATGGAGGAAAGGGAGGAGGTGATAATGGAGGAAAGGGAGGAGGTCCGAATGGAGGATAGGGAGGGAGGAGGTGAGAATGGAGGAAAGGGAGGAGGTGAGAATGGAGGAAAGGAAGGAGGTGATAATGGAGGAAAGGGAGGAGGTGCGAATGGAGGAAAAGGGAGGAGGTGAGCGAAATGGAGGAAAGGGAGGAAGAAAGCGAAATGGAGGAAAGGGAGGAAGAGAGCTGAAATGGAGGAAAGGGAGGAAGAGAGCGAAATGGAGGAAGGGGGAAGAAGAGAGCGAAATGGAGGAAAGGGAGGAAGAGAGCGAAATGGAGGAAAGGGAGGAAGAGAGCGAAATGGAGGAAAAGGGAGGAAGAGAGCGAAATGGAGGAAAGGGAGGAAGAGACAAAATGGAGGAAAGGGAGGAAGAGAGCGAAATGGAGGAAAAGGAGGAAGAGAGCGAAATGGAGGAAAGGGAGGAAGAGAGCAAAATGGAGGAAAGGGAGGAAGAGAGCGAAATGGAGGAAAGGGAGGAAGAGAGCGAGGAATGGATGGAGGAAAGGGAGGAAGAGAGCGAAATGGAGGGTAAGGAGGAAGAGAGCGAAATGGAGGAAAGGGAGGAAGAGAGCGAAATGGAGGAGGAGGGAGAGGGAGAGAGGAGAGGAGCGAAACGGAGGAAAAGGGAGGAGGTGCGAATGGAGGAAAGGGAGGAGGAGCGAATGAAGGAAAGGGAGGAAGTGAGAATGGAGGAAAGGGAGGAGGTGATAATGGAGGAAAGGGAGGAGGTGCGAATGGAGGAAAGGAAGGAGGTGATAATGGAGGAAAGGGAGGAGGTGCGAATGGAGGATAGGGAGGAGGTGAGAATGGAGGAAAGGGAGGAGGTGAGAATGGAGGAAAGGAGGAGGAGGTGCGAATGGAGGAAAGGGAGGTGGTGGGAATGGAGGAAAGGGAGGAGCTGAGAATGGAGGAAAGGGAGGAGGTGGGAATGGAGGAAAGGGAGGAGGAGGTGGAAAGGAATGGAGGAAAGGGAGGAGGTGGGAATGGAGGAAAGGGGAGGAGGTGGCGAAATGGAGGAAAGGGAGGAGGTGATAATGGAGGAAAGGGAGGAGGTGCGAATGGAGGAAAGGGAGGAGGTGATAATGGAGGAAAGGGAGGAGGTGCGGAATGGAGGAAAGGGAGGAGGTGAGAATGGAGGAAAGGGAGGAGGTGGGAATGGAGGAAAGGGAGGAGGTGCGAATGGAGGAAAGGGAGGAGGAGGTGATAATGGAGGAAAGGGAGGAGGTGTGAATGGAGGAAAGGGAGGAGGTGAGAATGGAGGAAAGGGAGGAGGTGCGAATGGAGGAAAGGGAGGAGGTGAGAATGGAGGAAAGGGAGGAGGTGAGAATGGAGGAAAGGGAGGAGGTGCGAATGGAGGAAAGGGAGGAGGTGCGAATGGAGGAAAGGGAGGAGGTGCGAATGGAGGAAAGGGAGGAGGTGCGAATGGAGGGAAAGGGAGGAGGTGAGAATGGAGGAAAGGGAGGAGGTGGGAATGGAGGAAAGGGAGGAGGTGGGAATGGAGGAAAGGGAGGAGGTGCGAATGGAGGAAAGGGAGGAGAAAGGAATGGAGGAAAGGGAGGAGGTGCGAATGGAGATGAAAGGGAGGAGGTGGGAATGGAGAAAAGGGAGGAGGTGCGAATGGAGGAAAAGGAAAGGGAGGGAGGAGGTGCAAATGGAGGGTAAGGAGGAAGGGAGAGTCAATACATGTGAAATCTTAACGTGTGAAATACCGTGTAAGTGACTGTCTCAGATTTGACTGTAATTTTTGCTATTTTATTGTTTGATCATTATGTTTGTACATCATATTGAAATTGTCAGAAGCCTATCGCCATGTATCTGCATTGGATCATCATCATCACCACCACCATCATCAGTTTCTGACGCCAGCCATTTGGCGGCGATGGGTACGAATAAATTATCTCCTTTAAATGTCGAAACCATCGGAGTCTTCTTTGAACGACTTTGTCTAGCAGAGTTGTTTCGATCCATAATGCTGTCTAATGCCAGCGTTTCTTATTTTCTGAAGTCTTGAAATCCCTGCAATCTTCCGCAGTAAATTAATTTCTGCTGTAAAAATAATTATTCTTTTCTTTTCTTGCTTTCGCACTGGCCAACATTCCGACCCGTAGACTAGAGGCAAATCGGTTGTATCTTCGTCTCGTATAATTAGCCTAATTATCTTTGTCTGTTTTTTGGTCTTGGTAAATAGTAATAGGATTGCAAGGGGTGTTCAGGCACGAATGAGGAAGTTTTTCACCTCGCAAGATATAATTAAAATTATGAAATTATTTAATTTCCCAAAGAACTTATGTAAATTGTTATTACTTTTAACCAAAAAATGATGGCATCCAAAATGCACCATTATACACACCCGTGAAATCAAAAGTTCCTTAATTGGGGTCATTGGTCTTCTATAAAAAGCAAGAGGAGGCAACAGCCCCCTCCCCTCAGAGAGGTTGGAATCTGCGTAATTTTGGGGAGGCTCTGGTTACGCCACTGCTAGATGGTGTTAGACTGTTAGTTTACCTACTATTAAACCTAGTACCTAAGTTATTATAATTTTTTAACTTAATAATAATATTTCACTGTTTTCATTTGCAATTTTTCGTTTCTTAGCCTTTCAGCGCTGTACGCACGTGCGTAAGTGCGTACATCTACCGGCGCTCCTGATGTCATGTAACAGAACACTTATATAGGCTATAGCGCGTTTTAGAACCTCTCAGAGGCGCTGTGAGTTTCCAATTTTCAACCCAATGGTAGCAAATTATATGCAGAAACGGTAATAAACTCACCTTATACTTATAGGCCTACATGCCCACTTACCATTGTTTATCAAGAGGCTTCACGTCTGAGAAGTGTATCATTTTGACTCGTCTCATGCACTCGGTCCGTAGACTGAAAAGGTGTCAGAAATACTAAGAATGAGTTCTGTAATATACCAGATTTGATCTGAAACCCGCATTCTATGAATTGTCAAAATGACTCCATTCATTCTCGGAACGACATCGCGAGAGTGTGGTTTATTTCCGCAGCGCATATGATTCCAAGAATCAGTAATGGGAACGCGTATAGCAGACATCCAGGCTGATTACATAATAATCCAAAAACCAGAAATGATGGACAATAAACTACTGTGCAGCAGTCTCTGGCGTCGACAATAGCCCGCTTAACATCTAATAAATGCTGAAAAATAGCGGAATCTATAGCATATTCATAATCACACTGCTAGGAATTAATCAACCTACAGTTATATATAGGCCTAGAGATTATTACACTTCTAGGTAATGCACGCGCATAGCCCACATCAGAGCTATCTATCACCGTAATAGAAGGCTCTGGCCTACATTATTATTATGTGTACCCATATGGTATGCAAGTGTACTTAAATATTCATGACATAAACAAGCGCGTATATTTTTAGACCTATATATATATATCAGTTTGTTGAGTCGTAAATTAAGCCTTTGACCATAATACGTACATATGCCTAAGCACTATAGCAGCAGCAGTGTTGCTGTCGTGAGCGTTGCATATATTATATATATATATATATATATATATATATATATATATGTATATATATATATATAGTTGGCTGAATGATGAACACAATCGTTGTCTGTTTTATGAAACGAGCGATGGTAATAATTTCACTGCAGTATGCGTCACATATTCTGTCACACATTCATCGTTCTGCATGTTTCTATACCGTCGCAACTTAAAAATGAGTCGATCGAAAGCAAACATATATATATAATTATATATATATATATTATATATATATACATAACCTACAACAGCAGTTTTTATGTATGAATACGATAAATATACACTGATGCAACTATATAAAGCATGAAGGTATATGCCTATACATGTAAAAATGCAGCGATAGGCTATATTACACATATATATCATATGCACATATATATAGGCTACAGCCAAGCATATACATGTATATATATATATACAGTATAATATACACAACAATTTACATGTATAGAGGTCTATATACATACAACAAACATCAGCGAACGACAGAGATAAACACTGCAGAGGATAATTAGGAATCATGCATGACAAGCGAACGCACCCATGCATAATATCTGTGCATATTTATCAGGATGCAGACAAATGATGCATGCAGCACATGGCTTAAAAACACAGCTCTCTCTCTCTCTCTCTCTCTCTCTCTCTCTCTCTCTCTCTCTCTCTCTCTCTCTCTCTCTCTCTCTCTCTCTGTCTCTCTCTCTCTGTCTGTCTGT